>WNNJ02002373.1:0-13047 GCA_012934845.2 Pomphorhynchus laevis
TATAAATATTATTAATAATTATAAATTATAATTTATATATATAATATATAATATTATTAATAATATATAATTTTAATTATTTTATTTATTTAATAATTATAATTCAATATAAATATTAAAAAATTAAATATAATAAAATCTATAGATTATGTTATCTAATTTATTAAAGATATTAAAATTAATATTTAAAAATGTATACTTAACGAAAAATGATGGTAGAATGAAAACCGAAACATATATTCGTTGGTTTACAATATCAAATCAATTAAATAATTTAGATGATAATTTATTAATTTTCTTAATTTACTAAGAAAATATTTATTTAATCCCGGAATTTTCAATAGCCTACTGCTATCATCATCAGGAGTAATTGCTACAAAAAATATTTTTACAATTTATCCTACTGCTATCATCTCCTGAAGATGATAGCATTAGAAATTGATAGTAGTAGAAATTGTGAAAATATTTTTTGATTAATTTGAACCTGAAGATGATAGCAGTAGGCTATTGAAAATTCAATTAAATGAATTGAATTTGAACTAAATATTTAATTAAATGAATTGAATCAGTAGGCTATTGTAGAGAATTGATAAATAATAAATAATTATTATTGATAATAATAAATAATCCGATAAGTGAACAATCAATTTATAAATAATTTAGATGACAATTTAAAAGGAACAGATGTTACTTTGTAACTTGTCAAATAAACATGGTCAGCTGTACTTTGTAAATTGTCAAATAAACAATGAAATAGCAAAAAGGTTTCAAGCAAATTTTTATTTAAAAATTAATATGTCATTAAATTACATCAAATCAGTTCATTATAATGAACTGATTTGAAAAAAGTTCATTCAAATTTTTCTTAGAAGTTTCTATACATAAAGATTCGGTGCAATTAAAACTAATGTCATCTTTATCTTAAAAGTGCTAAAAGTAAGTTTTTATGATGTAAATTTAATTGATATCTCTAATCAATTGCAGTAAATTTCTCTCTTAAGGAGAAACAATTCATCGTTAACGTTTATTGATATTAAATATTTAAGTTAATTATTATATTGTTAGTTATTCAAGTATTCAATTGCTCTGGTTTTTATTGTCATTATAGTCTCCACTATAATCTATGAAAACTTTCTTAGATTTTTTCCAGTGACTATTTTTAAGAGTAATCTCAAAGAACATTCGCCAGCTAACATAGCAGCGAGGTCAAATGCATTTCCTCTAATGAAATTCGATTATATGGTGTAATATCTTATTTACTATTATAAATATGCTCGCTTAAGTGTTAAGACTTTACACAATTCTATTTTATATATAAAATATATATTTTTATAAAAATTAAAATCAAAATTAAAACAAAATTCAATTTTTATAAATTGACTAATAAATATTACACAATGTATCAGAATAAGATCATAAGTAGGAACTGCTATGCAATAAGATCTTGGCCGTTATTCCTCGACCCAACATAGAAGCGGGGCCAAATTCGCGCTTATGAGGTATTTCCTCCATGAAATTTGATTTATTAATGCATGTATTACATATTAGTTATAGCATAAATAAAAAAGCCAAATGCATTCCAATGGTGTATTAAGCACAAAGTATAATATTTATTATTCATTCACTAAAATTTCCCGCTAATGATTTTAAATTTATTTTTAATAATATCGTGTTGATTTATATATTTTATTATTTTCTGTTTGATTGTATTTAATTATCTATTAAATTGTATTCTTTAATCTATTAAATTATTTAAATGATTTTGATTTTAGATAATTTTGACATTTAAATCATTTTATTTAAATGATTTTACTATTATAATTCAATAATATTTTGTTGATTTATATATTTAACTATTTTCTGTTTCATTCTATTTGAAAAAATGATATTTCTAAGAAAATATCATTTTAAATCACATTTCATAACAAACTTCTTAAAATTTCATTATTTAATGTATTATACTTTCATAAAATAAGGTATGCATGAATGCTCATGCAAAAATATGTTTCTTGTAAATTTAAATGTCGTCTTTACAAATGTTATTATTGGTTCATTATTATCTATCCATAAAAATTTTCCGCACATCATATTAAATTTATTAATAAATAATACGCCATGTATTACAATAAAAATAAGAGGTTAAGTAGCTGTTATGTTATGATATTACAGCCATATTCTTTGACCCAACATAGCAGCGGGCCAAATACATGCTAATGGCGTATTTCCTCTGATAAAACAGAGGATAATACTTATAATATCTAATACTTTGTATTAGAATAGTATCTTATTCTAATACAAAGTATATTATTTATTATCCATCCATAAAAATTTGCCACTTAAGAGTTTAAATTTATTCTTTATATTATTGTGTTGATTTATATATTTTACTATTTTCTGCTTGATGTTATTTTTATAGTAACCTAGTTTAAAATATGTATCTATTAAATTATTTAAATGATTTTGAAGAAAGCCAATATCGTTACATATTGTTGCAATTCTTAAAATTTCATTATTTAATGTATTATATTTTATATTATATGGTATGCATGAATGCTCATGCAAAAATATGTTTCTTTGTAAATTTAAATATGTCATCTTTACGATATAAATTAACAGTAGTTTTAGTTAATGTTAATTTAATGTTCATATCTAGATATACACCTTCTTTATCATTAATATTGGTTTTGTTAAGAATAAGGCTTTCTGGATAAATGTGCTCACTAATTGAATAAAAATTATTAGAATTAAATATACATATTATACTACGCCTTCGTCAGAAGTCGTAGTGCCGAAACGTTTTGGCCAAATTTGTCGAACTCGTTTGTCTGGTTCTACATTATATACTAGTAATATACTATATTATATTTACTATATACATTATATATAATGGTATTAATTTTTGTTAGACAGGCGTTATAGTTATTATAGCAATGATATGTATTTCTATTTCCGAATAAAGGATTAATTAATTAATCTTATTTAATTTTAAGGTTGATTAATTTCATTTTCTACATTTCAGTATTTGTAGACTGCTGTTGACTTATAAATAGGACTGAAGAAACGTGCAGAATAAAGTTATATATATTAATCTAATTAATATTAATCTAAATTCTTACAGTAATGTAGGGTTCGTACAAGAACCCTACATTATTTGACAATATTAAATTATCACGCAAAAATGTGTAAGATTTCTGTAATATTCAATGCCTTACATCAAACAATAAATGCAAAAATAAAACATATCGTACTTGTTTATAAGCAGGCTTCCATACATTAATGTCGGTATCGCGAAGAGATTTCCTATCATTGATTGGATAAATTCGGATAAATCTATCTTCTAGCCAGCACACACATTGCTGTAGATTTGATTCATCTAAGTAATACGAAACAGTAATATATCGATAAAGTAATATAATATAATACAGTATTAATATAAACATTAATAAATCCATAATATCAATTTAAATTTTATACTTCACTATAGTTAATATAGTTAATTGTGACTGTACGGTAAGTTCTGTATGATTTGGTATAGTTTGCTTGCCCAAACCATACCAAATGTAAGGCTAGTCAAAAGAGGAGGAAGAGGAGCGTGCGCTTAGTGAATTCCTTTTATAGGTTTACTGAGGATTAAGTACTGTCGAAGTTGTGTAGCTACAGGGCCACACTTATGAGATCACCCTGTTCTTATAAGTATACGAAGTGTGAAACGCCTCGTCTACTTAAGGATATTGGTGGATAGGCGTCTGTGGTGGGCGAATTCCGGGTTAAGCTTCCCTACGAAGGCTGTAATAAAGGATGCAGGTTTATAATTTCCTGTTCGTATTTATCGATTAGTCAATTCACGACTTTCAGTCTCCATGTCACTTCTAGACGACCACTTCAGCATCGAAATGATGAGTACCCGGCAACACTCATCAGAAGAATGAGGTACTCACTGGTCGTTATGGTTGCCTGCGTGACATTGTGAATAAAAACGTTTCCGACACTTTGCATAATTGACTGAGGCTTACGCTCTTAACCAGATCGAATTGCTGTGCAGACCATCCTTAAACACTATGCAGAGGTTGTTGCTGAATTGTCGCTACACTCGTTAGATCCTTAATGAATACGGCATGTATATTATTTATATATATTATATTTAAATATATACCTGCCCTGGGGTACTCACAGGTTAACTCATAAATAAATCACTAAAATAAAATAATAAAAAAATAAGCCAATTAAGCGAAAAATTTTATGAATTTTTATACTAAGTGATATTATTATATAATTATGATATCTTATAAAATCTTATACAATCATTTATTATTTATATTTAATTTATATTTATTATTTATTATTTATTATTATTTATATCTTTATTGTCCAATGCTACGTTCGATGTGCTATTCAATTGTTCAGGGCGTTTAAACCTCGAGAGGAATAGAAAAAGAAAATTTTATTGTTTACGAATTTTCGACTATTGTAATAGTCCTTTTCAAATGTAATATTTTTATAATTTATTATAATTTAACTTAATAATATTATTTAGTATTTAATTATTTAAATTGTATTTACATTATTTTTAATCTAGATCGTCTTGATTCCGATCAGTCTACAAATATATTGCTATTTCAACGATATCTCTTTCCGTGATATTGATCTACTTGTAATCTAAAATTATTTTTATTATTCATGAATATTGAAAAATATTGATGTATATTTTTTTAAATAATTTTCTTTTTCTATTTCTCTCAATGTTTAAAAGCCCTGAACAATATAAATTATTCAAATTTTATTTGAATAATTAAATTGACGTTAAAAAATTGTCTTGGTTATTATAATTCTTGCATTTAAGCATTCTTGATAACTAACTACTTACAATCAAAAAAGGAAAGAATATCGCAACAAGATTATATCTGATAACTTAAATACGCAATCGCCTGCGAACCCAATCTCGATCAGAATGGTTCGTGGGAAGCCATCTAATCATAACCTCTGCTGCACCTGCAATGGGCCTGCCGCTGTTTGCAAAGGGTGCAAATGCGTTAAGGCTGGCAGAAAATGCGTCAACTGTAGAGCAAATAGATGCAAAAACAGGCACCATTTCTTAGGGGATCAATGCCGCTGCGTCGAAGCAGGCCGGCCATGTACCAACTGCTCAGCCAGCCAATTCAAAAATGGCCATACTAATCAAGCTACACTCATGGCGCAGGACCACGGACGCAACAAGGCCCCACAACATGATTCAATGGCTCAGAACCCTGACATTCTCACCAAAAGGCCTTTTAATCACAAAGAAGTGTTTGAAGAAGTGATACAGTGGATACCGAATTTATTCGACCTGCCCGGATGCAACGCTAGCGAAGAATTCCTAGATATGATAGCGACATGCTTAAAAGACTTCAACAGCGACAAGCCAGACTACGATCCCTTGCAACATGTGACGGTTATGTGTCAACTCATCCTACAGAAAAATAAGCCTCGTTAGAAAATCATTGGAGAGGAGAATCAAACTGTGGAAGATGAATCGACGTGAAGAGCTGATGAATGAAGCACGATACATTCAGGCAATAAAATTGGCCTCGCTAGATACTATTAAAAACCAAAAGAAAATTGCTACCACCAAAAGAATCATAAGTTTCGTGAAAAATGAACGAATCGCAACAGCATCAAGATATCTAGTCGGACCGCACGGCGTATTTCTTTCGATTGTCACGATGCTCAAAGAGAGATCCGTAATAAATATTATCCACAAGCTGCACCCAAGCGCTGCACCAGCAGATCCTGCATACGTATTGAAGAGTATCCTACATGGCGCCAAGGAACATCATGACGTAAGATTATATTCTCTCCAACCCCAAGATAACACAGCAACATCGAGACAAATGAGCGGATCGTGACCCCTATCAATATCCGCCTTTGACTTAGCCACCCTGCAACTAATTACGAGACTACGCAACGTTTCGAAGGGGATAATCCAGTAGTGGTTGGTACGCGGACGAATGTACCTGTGTAGGAACTATAACTGATATCGAAGCGACATGGGAAGAGATAATTCGAATTGGTCCTAAATTAGGCTTTCATATTAACTCCTTCAAGTGCGTACTCCTTATTAAAAACGAATCGAGACTGGATGAAATTTCTGCGACGAAACTGAAGGGCATCACAATCAAATCAGATGGTGTGAATTATTTGTGAAGTTTCATCGGATCAATGAATAGATGAAGATAAAACGCGAAGAGGCGATCTTGATTAAATGCAATAAACACTCACGACTACATGAAATCACAAATCACGAAGCATTTGCGCCGTACTTACTTTTGGTCAAAGCCCTACAACATAAGCTCACGTATATAAAACGAACTTGTGAGACACAGGACTCCTGGAATGAGCCTCTAAGCGAGCTAGTTTCAACCGCACACTGCCTGATATGATGCATTATCAAGCTGGAAGTGAACATATTGAAAAAATAATCTCGATGCCAAGAAAACACGGAGGACTGAACATAATAGACCCCTGTCAAGGTGCTGCACAAGAATACAATTATTCACTCTCAGTTAGAGAGCCTGCAATGTAGGAAATCAGAGGCATGGAAGCCGCAAAAATGCAGGATCGCATACGTCAGGAAATTAAAGCCGATAAACAAAACAGGCTCCACCAGACAAGAGTTGATTTGAAATCCGAATTCGACGAACTTTTGACGATCATCGAAAACGCAAGTAGGATCGGTTCTTTAGCTTGGCTTGACCCAAGAAACTTAGACAATAAATTATTTCTGAACACGATGAATTCAGAAATGCACTTGTTGTCAGATACAACTGGAAAAATCAATCCGAACCTTTCAAATGCAATTGTGGTCAATATTTCGATATCCCACATGCACTTTCGTGCAAATCAGCAGGCCATACTTTCATACGATACAATGCAGTGACAATTGAGATGGGGAACATGCTACGGGAAGCATGTCATGATGTTCAATTAGAACCACAACTCACGCCGATTTCCGCTAATGTCATCTTAGAAAAGACAACAACCACACGAGATAGAGATGCACGCTCAAATATCAAATGTACAGGATTGTTTTAACATATTACGGACCCGTCCTACATGGACGTATGCATATACAATACTTTGGCTCCGTCTTATACTCACGATCGTATGTCAGATCCATTCCAATACCACGAATCGAGCAAAATCAATAAATACGCTGAGAGAATCACTAAAGTAGGAAACGCGTCCTTTCATCCGAAAATAATCTCGACAACTGGTGGCATTGGGAAAGCAGCCGACATTGTATTTAGAAAGATCGCAACCATAATGTCACTAAAAAGAAAGACATCGTATACAGATTGCATAACTAAGATTCGTTGCAAAATATCAACAACGATCGCTAAGTGTGTATCAATGACACTGCGAGCTAAAAGAAGAACCTCACCAAGAAAAGATCAACAGACCAGCGAAAACTCAAGGAATACTGACAATCATCAGTTCCTTCGCTAGGATGTTGATAAAGTGTGATTTGTAACGATAATTTGTAACTGTGAAGAAACCATAAACAGTATGTATATTTGAAATGGGTTAAATTCCCGTTGTATGTTATGTTTTGTAATAAATATTGTATATTTTAAAAAAATTATTTTTAATCGATTATTTTTTTCGTGCGATCTTTTAATTATAAAAGATCGCACGTCAACAGGCGGTTAAACACAATACACCCATCACGAATGCATCACTCACCTTAGAAGTAACAACTTATTCATCCTCGTTAAATGTGTATCGTTAAAGATTCGACGAGCATCCATAAGAAACCTCAACATTCAAGCTAATTCACTCAATTATAATTCCACTATATTTTAATTAATTAGATTTTTAAATATAATTTATTTTGTCCAATGCTACGTTCGATGTGCTAAACAATTGTTCAGGGCGTTTAAACATCGAAAAGAATAGAAAAAGAAAATTATTATTCACAAATTTTCGACTATTGCAATAGTCCTTTTCAAATGTAATATTTTTATCATTTATTATAATTTAACTTCATAATATTATTTAGTATTCAATTATTTAAATTTTATTTACATTATTTTAAATCTATAAAAAAATTACCTTAAAAAAATTAATCTACCTTAAAAAAATTTTGGTTTCTAATAAACATACATTACTTACAATTAATATACACAACAAATATCGACGACAACCATCGACGACAACCATCGACGACAACCATCGACGACAACCATCGACGACAACCATCGACGACAACCATCGACGACAACCATCGACGACAACCATCGACGACAACCATCGACGACAACCATCGACGACAACCATCGACGACAACCATCGACGACAACCATCGACGACAACCATCGACGACAACCATCGACGACAACCATCGACGACAACAATCGACGACAACCATCAACGACAACCATCGACGACAACCATCGACGACAACCATCGACGACAACCATCGACGACAACCATCGACGACAACCATCGACGACAACCATCGACGACAACCATCGACGACAACCATCGACGACAACCATCGACGACAACCATCGACGACAACAATCGACGACAACAATCGACGACAACAATCGACGACAACAATCGACGACAACAATCGACGACAACAATCGACGACAACCATCGACGACAACAATCGACAGCAACCATCGTTTATGGGAGGACGTAAGAAAACAACTAAGACCGACACCAACTATGAACAACTGCAAGTACAGTGCTCGATACACGACTGCAGCGTCTGGACAACAATCAATTGCGACAAGAATAAGGCTAAAGAAGACCGTATGTGAAATTTGTGCCAACAAACTAATATGCAACCTTTCCAATAAGCACATATCAACATCCAAGACGTCAACTCAACCTACCCCTGTCGTTTCTAATGTCCTTTCTCCACCCACCGACCCTGCAACCATATACACTTCCCATTCCATGTCATCTTCACTCCCCGACACCCCACGTCCCGTCCTTCCCGTCTCGTTTCTCAATAACTTGCATCCATCAATCAAAATCACCTCCACCAACCTCCACGATCATTCCACTCATAACCTTTCCTCACATCGCTTGCCACCTCCTTTATTATCATTATCCTCTATGTATCCCGTCGTCAAACCAAATCCCTCCAAATCATCAACTTAAAGCTCTTCTATCATGATCTCACCTACTCACGTCAGTCGTCCTCCTTTACGATAGCGCTTTGCTTCTCGCGATCGTTGCGTCATTGTTACTAATATCACGCCTTCTAACTCCTTATCTCCACAAGCACGTCTGGACCACGATGTTTCCGCCTTCAGATCCATCCTCTCGTCTATTGTTCCTGCGGATAAACCATCCTTTTTCAAGGACATTTCTCCTGTCGCATTCATCCGTCTAAACAAATCTTCTCAATCTAATCCTTCCCAGCCCCCTCTCCTAAAAATTGTTTTCAAGCATCGCTCTCACGCGTCTTCTGTCCTCTCTCAACGATTCAAACTCATGTCATCTTCAACCACTCGAATTTTCCCCGATCGCGCCCCTTCTGAAATCGCTCAAATCTCTTCAGCCTGCATCGAAAAACGCCGTCGCGAGGAAAACGGCGAAACATCACTCTCCATCCGAAACATAGACGGAAATTTTCAAGTTGTCCACACCCGTCCAAAAATTCGATGGCGCTCCATCTATCCTATGTGTCTTCTCCACTAGACTCTTTCGCCACAGCACACGGTTTCCGCCTCGATCTCTTCAACACTAGATCTATTCTCAATAAATCCGATCTTATCATCAACCTATTCACCAAGCAATCCATCGATCTCTTCTGCCTCACCGAATCCTGGCACTCAGATTCCGACGACTTTTCCATTCGCCGTCTGCTCTCTGCCGGTTGCTCCCTAGTCGAATCCGCCTGCCCTCAGCTCATGCCCTTCTAAATCCTCTAATCATGGCAACATCGTCGCATTCGCGCGTCACCCTGCGTCACTTCGCAAAATCAATACCCCTTTCAGTACTTGCTCTTTTGAATTGCTCACTTGTCGTTATTCTAACCCGATCACTCTAGATCTCGCCATTGTATACCGTCCTGGTTCATCAGCTCCCACAGCCTTATTTTTTACCGAACTCGCTGACCTCCTTTCGCATTGTTCTTTGTCCTCAATCCCTTCACTCGTGCTAGGCGACTTCAATTTCCGCCTAGACCGCCCCTCTTCCACAGATTTTATCCGCTTCATCAACATTCCATCCAACTACAATTACAAACTAATCTCCACTACCCCCACACATATACTTAATGGGGCACTCGACATCATCGCAGTCCCCGATCATTTTGCTGCCTACACCTCACTGTCCATCTCTGATACTGGTCTATCCGATAACTTTCTTATCACCCTTGATCTCACACGCAAACACACCCCTCCTCACACACCTACAATCCTACGTCGCCCTTGAAGAAATCTTGACCTCTCCCTTCTCCGCTCTGCCTAACTCAAATCGTATCTATCATTACCCACAATACCATATTCATCTCCTCACGATCTCGCCTTTCTTTTCGACTCAGAACTCACATCAACTCTCGATATTCTCTTGCCCTTCAAGTCTCACACACACCGTCGCTTGAACCGTGCCCAATGGTTTGACATCCAATGCCTACTCTCAAAGCGTCGACTCCGCCATGCTTTTCGAGTCTATCACTGCTCTCTCAGACGTGATTTCCGCTCGATCACTCCGTCTTTCCGTGATTCCTATCTTGCTCTTCGCCGGTCTCATCTCAACCTACTACGTACCAAATGCAACTCCATCTGGCAGCATAAAATCATCACCTCATTCAACTCTAAGATTCTCTGGCATACTTTTAACTCAATCCTGGCTCGTTCCTCTACGCCGTGCAACATCAATGCTAATGATTATTCGTCATTTCTCCAGACTAAAGTATACACGCTGCTCTCTCACTCCACGGTCTCCATCCTATCCCACTCTGCCCAGTCTGCTCTCATCCTTCCGGAGCTCTTTCATCTTCTCCCTGTCTCACATACAGAAGTATCATCTGTCCTAATGTCCTTGCCCAACAAAACCTCACCTGCCGATCCCCTGCCTACCCACATATTAAAATCTATATGCTCATCGATATCCCCATTTCTCACAACCTTGTTTAACTCGTCCATCCGCAGTCGTATCTTCCCTTCACACTGGAAATCCGCAATCGTTCGTCCCCTCCTTAAGAAACAATCGCTCGACCCCTCCCTTCCTTCTAGCTATCGCCCCATTTCACTACTCCCTACTCTTTCTAAGCTCTTAGAACGCCTCATCTTAATACAAATCAACGCTTATCTCTCCTCATCCAATCTGTACCCTCCATTCCAATCCGCTTTCCGCTCTAATCACTCGACAGAAATCGCATTCATAAAAGTGTACAACGACTTACTCATTTCTCGAGACAAGGCTCTATATAGTGTTCTCATCTCCCTCGACCTATCCTCCGCATTCGACATTGTCGACGACTCCGTCCTACTTTCTCGCCTTCGTTATGATTACGGCTTTTCGTCCTCCTCCATAGCATGGTTCGCCTCATATCTATCCGACCGGTCCTTTCGCGTCTGTTCTAATTCATCATCCTCCCCTCCCATCCCTATTTTTTGCGGGGTTCCACAAGGTTCAGTCCTAGGTCCCCTGCTTTTCTCTCTTTTGCTTGGCGATCTCTCTCCATTTATCAAACCTTACTCCTTTAACGTCATGCAATACGCCGATGACATCATCATCTATGCTCATGCACCCGCACATCGCATACACGATATCGTCATTTCTGCCTCCAACTGTCTTTCTTCTATCTACAAACGTCTCTCCAATCTCCATCTCGTTCTAAACCCCGAAAAGTTTAAAATAATGTGGATCCTTCCCCGTAAACCAAACATATCTCCTCCCACTGTATATTTTGCCTCATCGACCATCACCATAGTCCACAATCTCACTTTCTTATGCTTCCATTTCGATGATCACCTTTCCCTTAAACCCTTCGTCCGTGATAAGGTCCGCTCTTCTAACTTAATTCTCCGTGATATCCGCCGTATCCGCCCCCTTATCGACTTCCGTTCTTGCATGTATCTTCTTTCATCGCTTCTTTCCCCTAAAATCGATTATTGCCTTAGCCTTTTCGCCAATTCTCCAAAATCAATCATCCTACCCGTACAACGAATAATCAACACCGCCGTTCGAGTGATCTTTCGTCTCCGTCGCTTCGACCACACATCCACATATTTTGCCCAACTCTCCTGGCCCACCATCCACATCCGCATCAAACTCCGCCTTCTTCTCGTTACTTTTCGTCTCATCGCTGTCGGCTCACCATCGTTCATCAACCTTCCTTTCTTAGACGATACTCGCCCCACCTCGCTATCGCTTCGTTTCCTGTCATACCCTCTTACTCCACGTTCCTAATTACTCCAACAACTACGGTCTCCGATCCTTCCTCGTCGCCGCTTCACTCGCCTGGAATCAACTCCCTCTCAACGTCCGCCGCGCTCCCTCCTTTATCACATTCAAACACCTCCTCCGTTCACACCTTCTCGACACCTGATTCACAGTCTTGTTTTGTTGTGGTCATGTAAGCGTGCGCTGGCACGCATTTGCCACGTTAAAATAAATCCTTTTTTATAAATAGTATAAAATAGATTCAGTTATCTGATATGATAGTGTGTACGTTACTATCATTTATATAAAATGGTAATAACCATCCTTTTATTATAAATTATTGATAAACAATAATTCGATCGTCTTGATTCCCATCTGTCTGCAAATATATTGCTATTTCAACGATATCTCTTTCCGTGATATTGATCTACTTGTAATCTAAAATTATTTTTATTATTCATGAATATTGAAAAATATTGATGTATATTTTTTTAAATAATTTTCTTTTTCTATTTCTCTCAATGTTTAAAAGCCCTGAACAATATAATTTTATATTATAATATAATTATAGTATATTAATTATATTATAATTAATATTATAATATAATATTTTATATTATAAAATTATGATATATGATTGTATTAATTATATTTTAT
>WNNJ02002374.1:0-38681 GCA_012934845.2 Pomphorhynchus laevis
AAAGAATTGATCCACTCAATCTCGGCTTCTTACAGTCAAGCATCCGAAAGTTTGATCCTCTGGTTGTTTATGATGGTCTGCATTGCAAATTGTTGGATTTAAGAGCTAACGCCACCAACAATTTAAGCTAGATGTCGGAAATGCATTTTCACAATGTCACAGAGGCAGCCGAAACGGCGTGTGATAGTTCATCTTACTGACGATGGCTGCCGGCTATCACATGACCGTCTAGGAGTGACGAGAGTTTGCAGACTGAAGAATATGCTCGATTCGAACACTTACTTAAATATACGGAAAGAATTGCTAATCGCAATCTCGAGCAATACCGATTTAAACGAAACTCTTATGATTATATATATATATATATATATATATATATATATATATATATATATATATATATATATATATATATATATATATATAATCACTATGTTTTCCTCATGAAGAGGCATAAACACCAGGCAGCATTCTATATATCCTCATCAGACTAAGAAATAGAACCGAATTATTCTTGCATTATTCAAAGTCGCTACGTATGCCCAGTCATCTTATGTGTGACGACAAACTTCACAACGGTATACGCGTTTCGCTCTAACAGAGCTCATCAGTACCGTGACTTTAATAATCATCCATAGGCACCTTAGCAAACGCTTAAACAATGTCTAAAGCTCGAAAATATTTTATATATTTTATATATTTGTACACTTATAAGTGTCCCTTTGAAACAGCATTTCTATTAAAAGGAATTTAGTGCCTGATGCATGGTTAAACCGCAATACGCACTGCCATGCACAGAGCTTATGCTAAATTTCCTATGATGATTCAGATTAAGGGTAGTTCTGTTTTTCGAGCTTTAGACATTGTTTAAGCGTGTGTTAAGGTGCCTATGGATGATTATTAAAGTCACGGTACTGATGAGCTCCGTTAGAGCGAAACGCGTATACCGTTGTGAAGTTTGTCGTCACACATAGGATGACTGGGCATACGTAGCGACTTTGAATAATGCAAGAATAATTCGGTTCTATTTCTTAGTCTGATGAAGATATATAGAATGCTGCCTGGTGTTTATGCCTCATCATGAGGAAAACATAGTGATTTATTTACGAGTACACTATTGTGTGTCCCAGGGCAGGTGTAACAACAAATTATATATATATATATATAGTTTAGATTATTTATTCAAATCAGCTCCGGGATCCTTTGACGGATACTTGTATATATTAATACTCGGATTTTAAGTCAAACCGGAAACACAAAGATATCGTTTTATTCAAGCTTTCGACCAACTAGTGGCCTTCTTCAGGAAAATAATATCTACAATTGTAAAAATATAAATATAACAGCATAAATATATGATAGCATCTTAAATGTTGTTCTTCACCAATTTCAGTGCACCTATCACTTCACTGTTTAGCGATCTATCAGTCATTAATTGTGCTATCCAATAGAGTTCCTTACGCTTTCTTTTAGCAGTGTTGGGAATATTTCCCTCAATTACTGCAAGTGAAATTTCATGTGTTGGATTTTTAATGAGGTGTGATGCCAGTCCATCTGCATTTATACGACAGGCTTTAATATCCGCTCTACGGTTGTTCATCCGAACTGACATCTTATTTCCGCTTTCCCCTACATATTGTGCATGACAGACTGTGCAAGTGCCTAAATAAACCGAATTTTGTGTCTTACAGTTATTGTTACCCCTGATTCTATAAGTTAATTTTGTAGTGGAGCTTGTGAATGTTTTTGAGTTATTCATTATCTGACACGTTTTACACCGTTTATCTCCACACGGTACATTACTACCAATGTCAGTGGAATGATTAGTTGTGACAGAAAAATAACTTCTTAGGTTATATCCAGATTTGAAGAAAATTAACGGTTTACGTTCAGGGGGACACTTGTCATTAGTAATTTCTCTAAATTCCTTTGGTAAATTTTTCAGTGCCTGATGATATGTACATACCACCTTGTTGTTTGTAGTTGTGAGTGGCTTTCTTCTGTTATCATATAGCAGTGTTTTTCTCGGGATAATTCGAGCATATTGAAATTGTCTTGCAATTTGTTTATTTGAGTATCCTCTCTCCATTAATTCTATTTTTAGCAATCTTAATTGTTTTTCAAAGATATCCGGCGAGGAGCATATTTTCTTTGCTCGTATAGCCTCATTCCTAATTATTAGACGCTTTGTTTTAGGGGTGTGTAAACTGCTCGCGTGCACTATACTTCTCGTTCCAGTGAATTTTCTATATAAAGATGTTCGGAAGCTATTCTTCATTCTTTGGATGCTTACATCCAGAAACCCAATCGAGTTGTTCATCTCTATAGTGTTAGTAAAGCGAAGCTCAGATAGATTATTTAGTTCACTGACAAATAATTCAAATTCTCTCTTACCGTGATCCCAAATAATAAACACATCATCTATGTAACGCACCCACATTAGTGGAGCCTTTTCACGTTTGAACACATATTCCTCCTCCAAGTTAGAAACATATAAGCTAGCGTATGTAGGACCAACTGGACTTCCCATTGCCGTACCAATTTTCTGTCTAAATACTTTTTGCTGGCAAGTGAAAGTGTTACACTCTAAAATTAACCTTAGTTGTTGACAAAGGACTAGTCGATGATCCTCAGAAGCGCCTTTTCTGGATAGTAAAGAGTTAATCGCTGCTATGCCCCTGTCAGACTGGATAGATGTGAAAAGGGATTCTACGTCTAGTGTATACATTACAAAGTCAAAATTGCCGTTCCTTAAATTTGCGAATTTCTCTAACTTAAGAATAAAGTCATTAGTGCTTGAAAGATAAGATTCTGTCAGTTTTAAATAAGGCAATAATTCATTATGAACTTCGCGCGCTAGCTTTTCACACGCCGTACCGCAATTTCTGATTATTGGACGCCCCGGACAAGGGTGCTTATTTTTGTGTACTTTTGGCAGTAAGTATAGTACTCCTGGTTTAGGATTTTTAACAATAAAACGTCCTTGATTTTCTTTAGCGGGAAACCAGCGTATTAAATTTCTTTCAACGTTTGCACAAATAGCCTGATGGTCTATCATCGTGATCTCTTCATATGATCCTCCATTTAAGTGAAGCCAACATTGTGAGTCATAGTCGCTCTTGTTCCATACAATTACCTTACTTCCTTTATCCGCTGGTAATATCACAATCTCCCTGTTGGATTTTAATTCGCGAAAAGCTATCATAGAATTTTTGCTCATGTTACGTTCAAAAGATTCATTAGGTTTCATACATCCATACTTATTGATGATATTATTTGCTAATGTCACATTTGTGTATTCTTCACCTGTATTTTTAATTAAACGATTAACCGATGTAAGCAATGCTAAGCGCGGAAATTCCAGCGGACTAGGAACAAATGAAAGACCAAGAGACAATGCACGCTTTTGTTCAAATGAAATTACGGTATCAGAGATATTCACTACATTGTCATAAGTAGGATTTTGCTGCCATTGCCATCTCCGTTTGTTAACGAATCGTCTCCTTGACTTCGGCAATATAGATTTTATTTCAATCGGATGCACTTCTCTATTCAGAAGTAAACGTAGTTTGTGACATTTGTTGTTAATCAGGCCATTATATTCAAGTTGATCTACATGGCCAGGCAAGCAGTTCGATAAACAACCATAGTAATTAGTAATTTCTGTGCATACTTGTCGTTCAGCAGAAATTTTGATCGTTTTCATTCTATTTATAAAACGACTACGAGCAGGTTCATACTTGAAATCAGTGTATCGGGATGAATGTCGGATACGCGGGTGTTTACTGTTCAGTATGTCTCTTACTAATTCTCCGCCTACTAGGTCATTAGCCTGCAATAGCTTCCCTACATCATTATTTAGACTTTGCGCTCTGATGCCGGAACTTATACAACCTTTTATCATCGACCGTTTAAACAGTGAATGTCGTAGAGTGTTCGATTTTACGCCGCATATTGTTGCTTTGGATGATTGACGAAATCGCGCTTCTTCAAACAGACTGATGAAGTACCCACATTTCCAATAATCTAGCCTCCTCCGTAATGCCTTCCTAATCTCTTTAACTTTTCGTGTCATGATTCTTTGTAGTAAGCACTGGCACAAGACAGTGAGTTTGAAGAGGGTATTACCATCATCGTCTGGCGTGCACGCTATCTCAAAAATTCTCGGTTATTCACATAAGAATTCCTTGCTTTCATTACATCTTGCAAGCTTAAATGCGTTTAGTTTCCACTTCAAAACCTCCTCATATGCAATGCGCATATCAAATTGTACACTGACCTTCAATGACGCAATTCAAGTATATGCTGGGAGGCAATCTCTTTACTGACAATCCCTGAGTGAGACGATTCTAGAGGTCCTTATCTGTTCGTACATCCAGATGCACAACAGTTTGTACAGCGACGTTTTATTTTGCGCATTTACACCCCTTGCATATGGCAGCGGCGCCATTACAATTGCAGCATTTGATGATTGAAGTTTGTTTTCCACGAGGCATATTGGATATAGTTGTTGTAATTAGTGTATGTATAATTTATTTTTCCGATTGTATGTATAATTGTATTTATAATCTCTAACTTTTTTACGTGAAAAATATTACTAAAGTGCACTCTCAGGCGATTTCGTGCGCTACCATTCGATCTCAGGTGATCTCGTGCGCTCTCAGGCGGCGTTGTGCGCTCTCAAGCGGCATCGTGCGCTATCAGGCGGCTTCGGGCGCTCTCAGATGACTTCGTGTGCTCTCGGGCGGCGTCGTGCGCTCTCAGGCGGTTTCGTGCGCTTTCAGATGTCTCCTACGCTTCAAACGGCTTCGTACTGCAAGCGCGGTGTGTTAGATAGCTAACCAATGCGAGAAATATACGCCTAATGCTAATCTATGTTCACGCACCCGCACATCGCATACACGATATCGGCATTTCTGCTTCCAACTGTATTTCTTCTATCTACAAACGTCTCTCCAATCTCCATCTCGTTCTAAACCCCGACAAGTTTAAACTGATGTGGATCTTTCCCCGTAAACAATACATATATCCTCCCACTGTATCTTTTGCCTCATCGATCATTCCTATAGTGCACAATCTCACTTTCTTAGGCTTCTATTTCGATGATCACCTTTCCCTTAAATCCTTCGTCCGTGATAGTGTCCGCTCGTCTAACTTAATTCTCCGTGACATTCGCAGTATCCGGCCCCTTATCGACTTACGTTCATGTATGTCTCTTCTTTCATCGCTTCTTTTTCCTAAAATCGATTACTGCCTTAGCCTTTTCGCCAATTCTCCAAAATCCATAATCCTACCCCTACAACGAATAATCAACACAGCCGTTCGAGTGCACTTTCGTCTCCGTCGTTTCGACCACATATCCACATATATTGCCCAACTCTCCTGGCTCACCATCCATATCCGCATCAAACTCCGCCTTCTCGTAACTTTTCGTCTCATCGCTGTCGGTTTCCCATCGTTCATCAACATTCCTTTCTTAGACGACACTCGTCCCACCGCTGTCGCTGCGTTCCCGTTATACCCTCTTACTCCACGTTTCCAATTACTCCAACAACTACGGTCTCTGATCCTTCCTCGTCGCCGTCCCACTCGCCTATAATCAACTCGCTCTCGACGTTCGCTGCGCTCCTTCCTTTATTACATTCAAACATTTCCTCCGTTCACACCTCGACACATGATTTACATTTTTGTTTTGTTATGGTCATGCAAGCGGGCGCTGGCACGCATTTGCCACGTTAAATAAATCTTTTTTACTCGATGTATAACCAATTGTTGTTGAATATTTTTCATCAGTATCCTTTTTATAACTAGGTTACTGTCTCTTTGTAGCAACAGAAGACCGTTATGATACGGCATTATTAGTCTATGATGCCAATTTGATTTATCTTTTAGCTCATTTTGATTTCTATGAATTCAGGCTCTTTGTAGTTCACGGTGAACCTGACGTCGTGTATAACCTCGATTTAACAATTTGTTGTTTAGGACTAGTAACCATTTTTCTGCATCTTCTTGTTCGGTACCTAAACGAAATATTCTAAGACCTTCTTTAAATATAATTGACCTTTTAATACAAGTGGAATGACTACTGCGTTGGTGAAGATGAGCTTTTTGAGGGTTTGGTTTTCGATACAATGCTGTTTTGAAAGTGTTATTGAAGTCTATATTTATGGTAAGGTCAATAAAATTAACTGACTGTGATGTTTCAAGTGTAAATCGTATAGGTGTAAATTTGTTAATTGCTTCATTAAATCACTGAGAGAGTGGTCTTTTGTTCTCCAAATATCGAATACACCATCAAAATAACGAACAAAATGAAGGTTGTTCAAAATTTTTAAACAATGCTTTTTCATATTGATCTAGGTAAATGGTTGCAAGTGTAGGGGCAACAGGTGTACCCATGACCACTTTAATAAGTTGCTTGTATAACTTGTTATCAAATTCAAATATATTCCCTGATAAATTATATCAAGTTACAAATTAGGCAATCACAAGTACAACATAAAAGTGTTACAACTGTTAATGTTTTGCGCCCTCTATTGTTTCAGTCTCTTCATTGTCCGCCATTGTGAGCGGCTTCATGACTTCCTCCTTCTTTTTTGTCTTTTCGATGGGATTACCGAAGCTGCTTTTCTTACCATTCACTGTCTCGACTTTCGCATCCTTTTTCGGTTGTTCCGATTCGATTATCTTCTTCTTACGTTTTATGTCGTTCTTTTCACTCGACGCCGATTTTCCGTTCATATTCTCTTTCCTCCCCACTTTCTTTGATCGCTTTCTGTCTGATTTGGATTTCCGCTTGGATCCTTTTCGCACTTTACTGCTGCCAGTCGCCGCCGAGCGGACGTCACTTCTTTCTTCAGTCCCCGTCATCATCGTCTTTTCGTCGGGGGCTTCGCTCTGCTTCTCGCCTGACCCCTTCCTGTTTTTGCTCTTTTCGGCCTGGGGCAAAATATCACGCCGCTCGTTTGTTCTGAGTAAACTTGACTCTTACAAAGATCACTGTATTTATTCGTCAAGTGCATCTCTACATTGCACATATTTTTGTTTGCGGCTTTATCACTTCTTTGATAAAACAAGATGTATGCGGACCTTTGCCGATCCTGCAGTAACTTGCTAAAGTCCTTGTACCGGTCCACAACGTCATCGTTAAAAGTAAACCAACGAATGACGGGGTCGTTGTTCTTAGATCCGTGTGGTATCTGTGCACAGGGCACTTGCAGCCTGGCATCACAGATGTAGTGACCAAACTTCGGACAGAACCCCTCGTGGCTGACTATCGCGTGGAGTATATATTCAGTGGGTAACGAGGGTTGTACGCAATAATCATACATATTTAGATGTTCTGGAATAGCTACCTTTGTCATGAGCTTTGAAGTAACAATGTCACGGCTGCAGTCCCGAGTACTTGCGTCAAACACATTCGAGTAAGGACATTGCTCGATTCCGAAGCGCAGCAAGGAGATTATCAACATTGACGGAAGTGAGTTAATTTTTCGGCTGATCTTTACACCATACTTCCCGCAATGGATGCACAAGAAACCGTCAACCATCTCATCACCAAACCTCTTTTGCACACAGGCATTTAGATCGCACTCATCTGGATAGTCAGTTTTCCATTCGGGCCGTGGCTGTGGGATTGAGTTAGCGTCTTTGACTTTCATGGCCCCGCCCAATCTGGTACCAAGACAGAGATCGAAACTCACGTCTTCTGATCGAGTCACTGCGTCACAGTGAGTGCATCGTAGGGTATTACACACCGTAAACGAGAAGAGGTCATCGCAACCGGGTAGTAGGTCAAAAATAGAGAGCAACATCTCGTGTGCGTCATGTTGTCTAAGTTTCTCGAGTGGGGTCAGGTCCAGTATACCCCGTAGGGCTCTCTTGACTGTGCCCTGTTTACTATTTGCATGTTCTAATATGTCGGCGAGGCAATTCATATGTCCCAAAAATGTAACGACGCGGTTTTCAATGTCAGTAGGCGGGTGCGTAACCGTACGATATTGCCGATTTCGTTTTCTGATTGCTTTGACTGTGAATCGTGTTACGCCAAATGGTTGATTGTCAATTGATTCCTGTTTTTTCCTAATGCAATTAAGAATCTCGCTGAAAGCGTGTTGTGTGCGAACATGGATCATGAACATATCGAGGCAAAAGAGGGACCTCGGGATAGCGTTCAAAAAACAACTGTTGCCTATATTGGGGAAACCGATAGGACGTGAATGACTTTGCGATACAATTCGTTTGGATGGCGCGTGTTGGCTTTCTGCGTCGCTGTAATGGCCATTATTTCGTGAATAAAATTCCTCCGTTAAGACTAAGTGGTTTGGAGACGGATGAGAGATTGTCAGGTCATCGACACATTTCGCCATATTAAGAGGCGAACCTTCGCTGTAACCCTGTTTGAGACCTTCCTGCTGTTGTTTTTTGGATGGAATGGAAAGGTCTTTTGGAATGGAAGATTCATTAACGTTTTCGAGTTCTTCTGCTGTCAGGAATACGTCAGTGGTCAGATGGATCATCTCATTATCTTCCCTGTCAGTAAGTTTTTCTTTAAAGGTGCTCAGTTCTTTGTCAACCATATCTTCGATGCTACCTTGTTTTTGTGACTTTTGCATCTCATCTTGGCTTTCTTCGAAAAATCGTTCGAGCGGTTCATGGGTTACCGGAGGGCGTCCCCATGAACTAGACGAGTAGGATATTCCAAGTGAGGCCAATAGCGCGCGGGCGTTACCACGCATAAGGGCTACTGAGGTACGTTGGAACAACTTGGTAACCGCTACGCTATAGGGAATACCCCGAACTTTACTAACATTACCAGCGATACGTCTAATTAATTGTTCGCCCTTGACATTCCAACCTCCAAACACCTCAACAACAGCGGGTGTGAACACATAACCATGGGCCTCCATACGCGCTCGGTATTTTCGATCCTTAACATTGGCAGCATATGCCGCTGCTGCGTAGCCTTCTGAAATAGCAGCTTCTGCCAGGAAACCACTCTGTTGTGAGTGCGTAACTGCAAAATCCACCGCTTCTGGGGGGGTCTCCATGTATCAAGATATTGGCTGGTATTTCACGTAGATCAGGCAATAATCTCTGTGGTTCTAGCGAGACGTGCATTCGAGCATTCTGCGCCGCATGGAATAAAACATCTCGAATGCCATCATGACGAAGGCCTCGATGTCCCCCGTATTGACATGTGAGCGCGTGCAGACCATAAATATCCGATGAACGAAGGCAACGGTCGCACCGATGTTTCTTTGGGAAAATGGCTAGTCCCAACCATAGACGCACGAGGATACAAAATTGTGGCGGCGTTAGATCTACTCGTTGGATTTGACAGGGGGTTACTTGCAGCCAGGCACTTGCATGCGGTCTTGCTATTGCGAGTAGTCGCGCTCTATCAAATTGGTTCGCTTGACCGAGCAAGCATTCATGTGACTTCTTATCGACCATAAATGACATTCGTGATTGTTTTGTGTTGGCAAGAGGTTCAAACTCATTTTGTAACATACTGACTATCCGACTCAAAGTGTCATCATAACCTACGTACTCTCTGGGGTCGCGCGATCCATTCCGTGCAACCGACAATATGCTAGAGATATACGCGCAAAATGAGTGCTTCTCTCCACTTCGCAGACCGAGTCCTCCAAGGTTTAGAGGGAGCGCAACTTGTCGTCGAGTGACCTCATTTAATTGAGTCGCTGTTATTCGCTCAAAGGCTTGCATGACTTCCTGGTCAAACCTGTGTAAAAAACTTTCCATTACTAGGGGTGGAATTGTACGGTTGAAATGATTGATCTTTGGGCCGGCGACACAATGACGCAACAGCAAATATGCAATCTGCGGATCTGGAAGCGAAGAAACAGCGTCGATTGCTTGTTTTAGCTTGGGGAAAGCTTGCTCGTGCAGGTGTGAGTTTACGAAAATATCGTCACCAATGGGTGTTCCAAGCACATGAAAATTACATGTCATATTTGCAGATGGACGTTCTGTGCACAGCGAAATGCACTTCCGAACAGCTACCGGATCACCGGTAACTTCAGTCTTTGCCCAATTTAAGTTCAGGTTCAAAACGTGGAACGCCTTCTCTAGTTTGTTGAGGGTATTAGCCACAGCCTCAGGGTTGCCTCCAACGATGCCGTCATCGAGGTACCAGCAGTTAACTTCGATTCCCTCACTATCATTGGGCTGGGTAATCACCTTCTGGATCGCTAGAGAGAAAAGAAAAGGTCCCAAAGGATCGCCCTGTTGAACTCCCTGCTCTGATATTAGAGGTTCCATGTTTCCAAACCTTAGATTTGATGGCTTGTCATAACACCAGCTAACCCATGGGTAAATCTCTGGGGTGAGATCAAACACCTCGTATAGCATTGATGATCGGTTGACACAATTGAATGCATTGGACAGGTCCATCTTGGCCCAAACCCAATCAAGTCAGTTTCTATACGATGTGTGAATCCTTCGTACTTTGTGTATTATTGTTTCAATGGCGTTAGGAGTCGAGACACCAAGTTGTGTCGGGCGGAGAATCCGTGCAAAGCTACCTCTCAGCTTCATACAGATACATTTGGCGCAAAGTCGACGCAGCGTCTCACCCGAAGCAATTGGCCGAACCCCTCCATCTATTTTAGGCACTCCTATCAATGCTGCTCCAGCTAACCACGGCGCAAGCTCAGTTGGGGCAAGCCCCGCCAATAAGTGGTTGACAAGCTGTGTAAGCCTCTCCAATAAGCTGCCCCCACAATCCGCTGCAATCATGTCCTGCAAATGTTCAGGACGCCACCCTAGGCAACCTGGTGAAGTTGACGGTTGAAATGACTGGATGGCTCTCCACACAAGGTCTCGGTCTACTTGTACAGCGTCACTTATATCACTGCATCGCTGAATATCCGGATACATTAACGGAAACTCACCTTGGACACTCTGACGGGGGTGTAATTGAACCAATCGTTCTCGCACTTCCTGCGAAGCGTCACAAAGATCGTTTGACGTCAGCCGCCGCACTGCCTTACCATAGTTCCCTCTCCTAGCAATAGTGATCACCTCCGATACTTTGACACACCTGTTTGTGCTCCTTGAGTATCTCTTATCTGCTAAAGAACCTGCAAGATCGGTAATACAGGAATTTGCGAACATGTTCAGATGTTCGCTAATAGCTTTTGATGCCTCTCGTGAACGTAACCGGTCTTGCTGGGTTGCTGTCAGGTGAAAGCATAACTTTGGCATACTCAATAATCGAACCCATGAAGCAATATTGTTCCTTGTAAGAACCGCTTTAATCGCATCAGCGAATAACAGTGCAGCATGTGTACGGGTGCTCCATGGAAGTCGAACAACCGTTTGAACCGGAGCAGACCAAACTTTTGCCAATGCCGAGATATCATCATTATGAGAGTCTTGTTCACTCTGGTCTGCAGTCACTCCAACGAGGGACTTCGACGTATCTGAGCAATACGTTGCAATTTGTCCAGTCAGATTAAACACGCAACTCGTACAGACCCACTTGGGAATCGTCTTGGACTGCTTCTTTGTAAGGCCAACACAGGAAAGGTGAAAATAATTCCCGCAAGCGTGACATTGCGTTATACGCTTCCGGTTGCGAACCTCTCTACAAATATGGCACATATTAAAATTAACTTGAGAAATGAACTCGCCATTAGAACTTGTAGGGTGTGAGGCGGAGTGAGCTGACGTAATTGATGATGGAATCAAATTGTTACCCGTTCTGTCCATTGTCGATCTGATGGGTCTGATGGGTTTTTGCAGGATGCACTTTCTTGTTCTGTTCTTGATCTTTTCTTGATCTTTAACTATGTTCTTGATCTGTTCTTGATTGTGTATATTAATTGTATGTTATTTATTGTAATTTGAATATAACTTGAATGGGTAGCTAATTCAACACCAAATTTAATACGATCTTCTTCAGTTTCTGGGTTATTGATTCTGTATGTTTATTGGAAACCAAAAAATTTTTTTCAAGGTCCTCAGTTTTTGGATTATTGATTCTGTATGTTTATTAGAAACCAAAATTTTTTGTAGTTCGCGTTAGTTGTATGTAGTCGTTAGTTGTAAGTAGCGAGCGGATGTCGTCGATGGTTGTCGATAATTGTCAAGCGGATGGTTGTCGATGGTTGTCGATGGTTGTCGTTAGTTGTCGTCGAAGGTTGTCCTTGGTTGTCGTCGAAGATTGTAGTTTTCTTTATTTGCAGGCTTCCCTGATAAAATTTGTCGTAATGCGGAATTTACAAATCTACATGTTGACGTTGGGTAATCTGCTGTTATATAGCTTGATGCATATAGTCCACCGCTGTGTCGTGGGAAATTGAAGTATATAGTGATTCGATATCCATAGTAAATAATATATCATCTCTACGTAATTTCTTTTAATGTTCCCGTAATTTACAAATACATTCATATGAGTTACGAATATAGCTTTTCATTGTACTACTTAATGGCTTTAACAATTCATTGATATATCGTGAGAGCTTTTCCGTTTTTGTACCTTTGTTACTCACTATTGGTCTACTTGAATACGTACAAATGTTTTTATGCGTTTAAGGTAACATGTAAAAAACTCCAGGATTTTTTTTGATATTCGGACGTAATTCGTTAGCCTATGCTATATCCATACATCTATTTGCGATCGATTGATCTAATAACATATTCGAATAGACCATATTCAAATGTTTAGAATATACCCACAAGAGAACAATTATGATTTATCGTTATATAATGAATTATTATTACAGAAGTCTAAAAAATTATCATGAATATTACGTCGGCCAGTTAAACCTTGGGATATAGACACATATTATGTGCCGCCGAGAAGAACTTTTCGTCGGATAAGGAAACGAATTGAAATATCATTAAATATGTTTGAAAATATTTCTGGAATTCAACTTTCAAAGACACAAGTGGAAGTTCTCAATTTAGGACTAAAGTATATCTCAGAGAATACGAGCGATATAAGCTCTCCCGTAACCTTAAGGAATTTGCTGAAAAAGCATTCAAACTCACTGAACATGAGGTAAAAGAACGATGCTTCAATGATGCGTCTTCTCCATGGGTCCAGACAATGAATATGTCATCGATGTAGCGCAACCATACCAATGGTTTTAGTTGTGCCGTTTCAATCATCCTTTCCTCAATTTCGGCCACGTACAGGCTTGCAAACATCGGTGCGACTGGGCTACCCATGGCTGTACCAATTTTCTGTTTGTAATACGAACCTTCGAAGCAGAAAGTGTTCGATTTCAATACAGTTTTGAGTAATTCTGTATATTTGGCACAATCTTGTTTGTCATAGTTATGTCGAATCAACCAATTGTGAATGTATTGAACGCCCTTAGTAAGGTCAATCGATGTGTATAATGATTCAACATCGAGAGTTGCAAGTATTGAGTCTTTAGGTATCGATAGCTTTATTCCTTCGAACTTTCGAAGAAACTCGTCTGTACTTTCTAGATAAGAGCTCCGTTCTCTCAAAATCGGGTGCAGCTCTACATGTAACCATTTCGCTATTCTTTCAGTTGATGTCCCTATGTTGTTTATGATTGGTCGCCCGAGGCAAGGGGATTTGTTTTTGTGTATCTTAGGGAGAAGATACATACTCCCAGGTTAAAAATTACTTACAACGATTTTATTGGCAATCTTTTTCTCAAAGTTAGACTGAATTACTCTATTGACCTCTTTAACAATTATTTCATGGTCTTTATGTGTAATATAATGTCCGCGGACACAATAATTGCAAGATCAAAGGACTAGTGTATATGAACATGTGCAATGAATGTTCAAAGAGATATATAGGACAGACAGGAGGACAAATGAATGTACGAGCTTTGACTCGTAGATCCGACATAAAGTATAAACGAGCGAAGAATGACGGGGTAGCCAAACACTGCATAGAAAATGAAAACCATAAGATGGAGACGATAATTATTGAGGCAAATGTTCCTGACACGGATAAGCGTAAACAAAGGGAAATGTTTTGGATCGGACAACTCATGGCGGACCAACAATAAAATGCCGAGCACATATATCACTTGCCGTGAATATATGAGTTCCGAAAATGGGTTATTTATATTTCTCTCTGTTAGTTGCATTGAACAATTTGATTTTCATTACTATTTTTCGTGCTAATCAGAACTGTAAATTTTTTGTAGATGTACTGAAGAAGGGCAGTTAGCCCGAAAGCTTTACAAGAAATTGCTCTTGGTCTTCATTTCATGTTTTTTTATCTAATTACGGCAATTATATATAATTATATATATTATATATATTATATATAATATTTTTATTTTATAAAAATATAAAATATAATTTGTTGTTACACCTGCCCTGGGACACTCACTGGTGTACTCATAAATATATCACTATGTTTTCCTCATGAAGAGGCATAAACACCAGGCAGCATTCTATATATCCTCATCAGACTAAGAAATAGAACCGAATTATTCTTGCATTATTCAAAGTCGCTACGTATGCCCAGTCATCCTATGTGTGACGACAAACTTCACAACGGTATACGCGTTTCGCTCTAACGGAGCTCATCAGTACCGTGACTTTAATAATCATCCATAGGCACCTTAACACACGCTTAAACAATGTCTAAAGCTCGAAAAACAGAACTACCCTTAATCTGAATCATCAGAGGAAATTTAGCATAAGCTCTGTGCATGGCAGTGCGTATTGCGGTTTAACCATGCATCAGGCACTAAATTCCTTTTAATAGAAATGCCGACAAATCAACAACCAAACCAAACTCAAGAACATCTTTATGCATCCGAACTTGTACAAATGCAGACATTGGGATTCCATAGCCGTGATACTAATCTGGAAGAGCTTGCTGCATCTATGGGGGACGCAAAAATGGCTGTGGAACGTAATGAAGATTTTGATTGATTGACTATAGTTTTAAAGTATGTTAATTTTTAAACATCAAAATAGTTAATAAAGCCGTCGTTATGATGAAGCTTTGAATATACCTTGGAGATAGAAATGCTGTTTTACAGGGACACTTTAAAGTGTACAAATATATAAAATATAATTTGTTGTTACACCTGCCCTGGGACACTCACTGGTGTACTCATTAATATATCACTATGCTTTCCTGGTGTTTATGCCTCTTCATGAGGAAAACATAGTGATATATTTATGAGTACACCAGTGAGTGTCCCAGGGCAGGTGTAACAACAAATTATATTTTATATATTTGCACACTTTTAAGTGTCCCTGTTAAACAGCATTTCTATTAAAAAGAATTTAGTGCCTGATGCATGGTTAAACTGTAATAGTCACTGCCATGCACAGAGCTTATGCTAAATTCCCTCCGATGATTCAGATTAAGGGTAGTTCTGTTTTTCGAGCTTTAAACACTGTTTAAGCGTGTGTTAAGGTGCCTATAGATGATTATAGAAGTCACGGTACTGATGAGCTCCGTTAGAGCGAAACGCGTATACCGTTGTGAAGTTTGTCGTCACACATAAGATTTGTATATATTACATTATATACAAAAAAATATTGCATTTGTACTTAATGGTGTTGCTTGATAGACGGGCTTTCGATTCACGACTTTCAGTCACCATGTCACTTCCAGACGACACATGAGTACTTGCCAACACTCATCAGTAGAATGAAGTTCTCACTGTTCGTTTTTGTTGCCGGTGTGACATTGTGAATAAAAGCGTTTCCGACTCTTTGCTAAAATATCTTAGGATTACGCTTTTAACTAGATCACATTGCTGTGCGGACCATACTTAAACACTATGCAGAGGTTGTTTATGTATTGTCGCTGCACATGTAAGATCATTAATGGATGCGGCATGTATAATAGTTGTGCACGGATGTTCTGAGTAAACATCAGTCTAGCATTTCTAACGAAAAACGGCAATTATACTAAATGGTGTTAATCGATAGACTGCACTTTGATTCACGACTTTCAGTCACTATATCACTTCTAGACGACCAATCAGTACCCGACAACACTCTCCAGTAGAATTAAGTACTCACTGGTCGTTTTCGTTGCCTGTGTGACATTGTGAATATAGGTGTTTCCGACACTTTCCATAATTATCAAAGGCTTACGCTCTTTACCAGATTTAATTGCTGTGCGGACCATCCTTAAATACTAGGCAGTGGTTTTTGATAACTTCTCGCGGCACTCGATGGATTCTTAATAGATGCGAAATATATAAAAGTAGTGCACGAATGTGCAAGTAGACAACGGTCCAATATTTTTTACGAAATACGGCATTTATACTAAATTGTATTGCTTGATGTATTGTACTTTGATTCACGACTTTCAGTCATCATGTCACTTCTAGACGACCAATGAGTGCCCAGCAACAATCATCAGTCGAATGAAGTACTCACTGGTCGTTTTGGTTGCTCTGGTGACATTGTGAACAACAAGGTTTCCGACTCCTTGCTAAATATTATAAGGCTTACGCTCTTTACCAGATTCAATTGCTGTGCAAACCATTTTTTTAAACTAGTCAGAAAATGTTGCTGAATTGTAGCTGCACTCGTTGGATCCCTAATAAATGCGGCATGTATAATAATAGTGCGCAGGTGTGCTGAGTAGAAACCGTCCAGGATTTCCTACGAAATACGGCATTTATACCAAATGGTGGTGCTTGATAGACTGAATTTCGATTCACGATTTCAGTTACCATATCACTTCTAGACGAACAATGAGTTGCCCGGCAACACTCATCAGTTGAAAGATGTACTTACTGCTCGCATTAGGTTCCTGTATGACAATGTGAATAAAGGCGTTTCCGACAAATTGATAATTGTCGAGGCTTACGCATTTTACAAGATTCAATTGCTGTGCGGACCATCCTTAAACACTAAGCAGCTGTTGTTGGTGCATTGTCGCTGAACTGGATAGATTCTTAATAGATGCGAAATGTATAATAGATGTGCACGGATGTGCTGAATAGACAACGGCCCAATAATCCTTACGAAATACGGCATTTTTCTAAATGATGTTGCTTGATAGACTGCACTTCGATATACGGCTTTCAGTCAACATATCACTTCTAGGTGACAAATGAGTACCCGAAAACACTTATCATTAGAATGAAGTACTCATTGGTCGTTTTGGTTTTCTAGGTGACATTGTTAATAAAAGTATTACAAACACTTTGCTTCATTGCCTGAGGCTTCCGCTCTTTACCAGATCGAAATGCTTTGCGGACCATCTCTCAACACTAGGCAGATGTTGTTGCTGAATTGTCGCTGCACTCGTTTTATTTTAAAAAGATGCGGCATGTATAATAGTAATGCACGAATATGATGAGTAAACAACGGTGCAGGGTTTCTTACGAAATATGTCATTTTATAAAATGGTGTTGCTTCATAAACAGAACTTTGATTTACGACTTTCAGTCACCATGTCAATTCTAGACGACCAATGAGTAGCCGGCAACACTCATCAGTAGAATATAGTACTCACTGGTCGTTTTGCTTGCCTGTGTGACATTGTTTATAAAGGCGTTTTCGACACTTTGTTCTATTGTCTGAGGCTTACGCTTTTTACCAGATTCAATTGCTGTGCGGACCATCCTTAAACACTAGGCAGAAGTTGTTTCTGCCATGTTGCTGCACTGGTTGGATCATTAATGGATGTGGCATGTATAATAGTAGTGCACGGATGTGCTAAGTAGACAGCCGTCCAGGATTTCTTACGAATCAAATCAGCTAACTGAGTCTACGTATTTAATATATTTGTAAAATAAACAAAACATAATAATGCTAAATCAAAATTTAATAATTAAATAATAAAATTAATAATTGTTTTTAGATTTTCTATAATTTAAATCAAGTTAAAATTAAAAATTGAAATTTAAAATAAACGTCATTTTTATGAATTAACTAATAAATAACAGACGTTGTATCAGAATAAGAATTAGAGGTCACCAGGAGAAACTGCTATGCTATCAGGTTTCGGCCCATAACTCCTCTACCCAACATAGCAGCGGGGCCAAATACATGCTAATGATGTATTTCCTCTGATAAAACTATCTAGTATCTTATTCTAATACAAAGTATATTATTTATTATCCATCCTTAAAAATTTGGCACTTAAGAGTTTTAATTTATTCTTTATATTATTGTGTGGATTTATATATTTTACTATTTTCTGCTTGATGTTATTTTTATAGTAACCTAGTTTAAAATATGTATCTATTAAATTATTTAAATGATTTTGAAGAAAGCCAATATCATTACATATTGTGGCAATTCCTGAAATTTCATTATTTAATGTATTATATTTATATTATATGGTATGCATGAATGCTTATGCAAAAATATGTTTCTTGTAAATTTAAATATGTCATCTTTACGATTTAAATTAATATTAGTTTTAGTTAATGTTAATTTAATGTTCATATCTAGATATACACCTTTATCATTAATATTGGTTTTGTTAAGAATAAGGCTAGAATTAAATACACATATATCATCAATGTATCGAAACATATATTTCATATATTTATATTGTTTAGATTTAGTTTTTACACAGTTATGAACAAATTCATATTATATAAAGCTTAAAAACAAGTCAGCTATAATTGGGCTACTATTACCACCTATTGGAACACCTTTTACTTGTCAAAATATAGATGTCCCTACTCTCAAATTATTTTGATTTATCAAAATATTTAAGGATTATATTAATTCAATTTTATCCATATATTTATATTTACTTGATGGTTTAATTTTTGTTAGATAGGCGTTATAATTATTATAACATATATATGTATATCTTTTTCCGAATATAAGATTAATTAATTTTACTAACACTTCTTTAATATCTATTAAATCTAGATTTGTATAAAGCGTACTAAAATCGTATGTATTTATATTTTGAAAATTTATTTCTTTTGTCGGTATTAAAAATTCTTTTGTGGAATTAATACTGAAATAGTGTTTTATACCATTATTAATTTCGATTACCTTGCAATATTTTTTAAAGTGTGCTTTAATCACTTTAAGTATTTTATTCATATATACAGAAAGTGGTTTTAATGTACATTTAAACGCACTACATATGAACCTAGGTTTTATTGAATTTTTATGTAATTTCGGATTCCAATATAATATAGGTATAGTTTAATTATCTGATTCAACCTTTATACCCTTTTTATTCATTATAGAACAGATACTTGTAATAATTGTTTCAAAACTCAATTTACTACGTTCATATGTTGGATTTACATTTAAATCATTAGAATTAACCTCTTTCATTAGTATATCATATTAAAGCTTTTTGCATACGAAGACAAAGTTATTACTAGCTTTATCAATAGTTGTTATTATAGTTGAAATAAGGCATTTATACTAAATGGTGTTGCGTGATAGACTAGACATCGATTCATGATTTTAGTCACTATGTAACTTTTAGACTACCGATGAGTACACTGCAACACTCGTCAGTAGAATGATCTACTTACTGGTCGTTTTCGTTGCTTGTGTGACATTGTGAATAAAGGCGTAACCGACACTTTGCTTAATTGTCTGAGGCTTAAGCTTTTTACCAGATTCAATTGTTGTGCTGACAATTTTTTAACACTAGGCAAAGGTTGTTGCTGAATTGTCGCTGTACTCGTTGTATCCCTAATAAATGCGCAAGTTTCATTGTAATGCACGGATGTGCTGAGTAGAGAATTGTTCTGGATGTCTTAGGAAATAATGCATTTGTACTAATTTTTTTGCTTGATAGACTGGACTTCGATTCACGACTTTCAGTCCTCATGTTACTTCTAGACGACTGATGAGTAGCCGGCAACACTTCTCAGTAGAATTAATTACTCACTAGTCGTTTTAGTTGCCTTTGTGACACTGTGAATAAAGTCGTTTCCGACACATTGATAATTGTCTGAGGCTTGAGTTCTTTACCAGATCGAATTGCTTTGCGGACCATCCTTAAACAATATGCAGAGGTTGTTGCTGAATTGTTGCTGCACTCGCTGTATCTTTAATAAACGCGGCATGTGTAATAGTTGTTCACGAATTAGCTGAGAAAACAACGGTCCAGGTTTTTTTCAAGAAATGCTGGATTTGTACTAAGTTGTTAGTAGATAGAGTAGACTTTGATTCAAAACTTTCAGTCACAATGTCACTTCTAGACGATAAATGAGTACCTAGCTACACTTATCAGTAGAATGAATTACTTAATAGGCGTTTCGGTTGCCTGTGTGACATTGGAAATAAAGGTATTACCGACACTTCGCTTGATTGACTAAGGCTTACGCTCTTTACCAGATAGTATTTCTGTGCGGACCATCCTTAAACACTAGTCAGAGGTTGTTGCTCAATTGTCGCTGCACCCCTTGTTTTCTTAACGGATGCGCATGTATAATAGTATTTCACGAATAAGCTGGGTAAACAACCGTCTAGGTTTTTTTACGAAATACTGGATTTGTACTAAATAAGGATGCCTGATAGACTTGATTTCGATTCAAAACTATCAGTAACCATGTCACTTCTAGACGAACGATGAGTACCTGGCAACACTCGTCAGTAGAATGAAGTACTCACTGGTCGTTTCGGTTGCCTGTGTGACATTGTGAATAAAGGCGTTTCCGACACTTTGCTTAATTGTCTGAGGCTTACGCTCTTTACCAGATCGAATTGCTGTGCGGACCATCCTTAAACACTAGGCAGAGGTTGTTGCTGAATTGTCGCTGCACTCGTTGGATCCTTAATGGATACGGCATGTATAATAGTAGTGCACGGATGTGCTGAGTAGACAACGGTCCAGGATTTCTTACGAAATACGGCATTTATACTAAATGGTGTTGCTTGATAGACTGGACTTCGATTCACGACTTTCAGTCACCATGTCACTTCTAGACGACTAATGAGTACCCGGCAACACTCATCAGTAGAATGAAGTACTCACTGGTCGTTTTGGTTGCCTGTGTGACATTGTGAATAAAGGCGTTTCCGACACTTTGCTTAATTGTCTGAGGCTTACGCTCTTTACCAGATCGAATTGCTGTGCGGACCATCCTTAAACACTAGGCAGAGGTTGTTGCTGAATTGTCGCTGCACTCGTTGGATCCTTAATGGATGCGGCAGGTATAATAGTAGTGCACGGATGTGCTGAGTAAACAACGGTCCAGGATTTCTTACGAAATACGGCATTTATACTAAATGGTGTTGCTTGATAGACTGGACTTCGATTCACGACTTTCAGTCACCATGTCACTTCTAGACGACCACTTCAGCATCGAAATGATGAGTACCCGGCAACACTCATCAGTAGAATGAAGTACACACTGGTCGTTTTGGTTGCCTGTGTGACATTGTGAATAAAGGCGTTTCCGACACTTTGCTTAATTGTCTGAGGCTTACGCTCTTTACCAGATCGAATTGCTGTGCGGATTATCCTTAAACACTAGGCAGAGGTTGTTGCTGAATTGTCGCTGCACTCGTTGGATCCTTAATGGATACGGCATGTATAATAGTAGTGCACGGATGTGCTGAGTAGACAACGGTCCAGGATTTCTTACGAAATACGGCATTTATACTAAATGGTGTTGCTTGATAGACTGGACTTCGATTCACGACTTTCAGTCACCATGTCACTTCTAGACGACCACTTCAGCATCGAAATGATGAGTACCCGGCAACACTCATCAGTAGAATGAAGTACACACTGGTCGTTTTGGTTGCCTGTGTGACATTGTGAATAAAGGCGTTTCCGACACTTTGCTTAATTGTCTGAGGCTTACGCTCTTAACCAGATCGAATTGCTGTGCGGACCATCCTTAAACACTAGGCAGAGGTTGTTGCTGAATTGTCGCTGCACTCGTTGGATCCTTAATGGATACGGCATGTATAATAGTAGTGCACGGATGTGCTGAGTAGACAACGGTCTAGGATTTCTTACGAAATACGGCATTTATACTAAATAGTGTTGCTTGATAGACTGGACTTCGATTCACGACTTTCAGTCACCATGTCACTTCTAGACGACCATTAATGAGTAGCCGGCAACACTTATCAGTAGAATAAAGTACTCCTTGGTTCGTTTCGGTTGCCTGTGTGACATTGTGAATAAAGGCGTTTCCGACACTTTGCTTAATTGTCTGAGGCTTACGCTCTTTACCAGATCGAATTGCTGTGCGGACATCCTTAAACACTAGGCAGAGGTTGTTGCTGAATTGTCGCTGCACTCGTTGGATCCTTAATGGATACGGCATGTATAATAGTAATGCACGAATGTGCTGAGTAAACAACGGTCCAGGATTTCTTACGAAATACGGCATTTATACTAAATGGTGTTGCTTGATAGACTAGACTTCGATTTACGACTTCCAGTCACCATCTCACTTCTAAACGACCAATGAATAGCCGGCAACACTCATCAGTAGAATAAAGTACTCACTGGTCGTTTTAGGTGCCTGTGTGACATTGTGAATAAAAACGTTTCCGACACATTGATAATTGTCTGAGGCTTACGCTCTTTACCAGATCGAATTGCTGTGCAAGCCATGTCACTTGTAGACGACACATGAGTACCCGCCAACACTCATCAGTAGAATGAAGTACTCACTGGTCGTTTTGGTTGCCTGTGTGGCATTGTGAATAAAGGCGTAACCGACACTTTGTTTAATTGTGTGAGTCTTACGCTTTTTTACTGGATTAAATGGCTGTGCGGACCTTTTTTTAACACTAGGCATACGTTGTTGCTTTATTGTCGCTGCAACTGCTGGATTCTCAATTGATGCGTAATGTATACTAGTAGTGCACGGATGTGCTGAGTAGACAACAGTCTGGGATTTCTTATAAAATACGCATTTATACTAAATGGTGTTTCTTAATAGACTGGAATTCGATTTACGACTTTCAGTCATTATATCACTTCTAGACGATTAATGAGTACCTGGCAACACTCATCAGTACAATGAAGTACTTACTGGTAGTTTTGGTTGCCTTTGTGACATTGTGAATAAAGGCGTTTCCGACACTGCTTAATTGTCTGAGGCTTACGCTCTTTACCAGATTGAATTGCTGTGCGGATCATCTTTAAACACTAGGCAGAGGTTGTTGCAGCATTGTCGCTGCACTCGTTAGATCTTTAATGGATGCGGCATTTATAATAGTAGTGCACTGATATGCTGAGAAGACGACGGTCCAGGATTTCTTACGAAATACGGCATTTATTCTAAATGGTGTTCTTGATAGACTTGATTTCGATTGACGACTTTCAGTCACCACGTTTGAAGAAAACCAAGCTACAGTGGGAAAATATAAGCCATAATCTTGACGAAGACGATGGAGAAGAATCGAGTGATCGACAATGTAGAAAGCAGATGATAGATCATAAGAAACTATGACACTACATAATTTTTGATAGTGCGAGACGAGTACAATTCTAGACGACTAATGAGTACCCGGAACACTCATTAGTAGAATGAAGTACTTACTGGTCGTTTTGGTGGCCTGTGTGACACTGAATAAAAACGATTTAACACATTGATAATTTTCTGAGGCTTACGCTCTTTACCAGATCGAATTGCTGTGCGGATCATCCTTAAACACTAGGCAGAGGTTGTTGCTGAAGGTCGCTGCACTCGTTGGATCAATAATAGATGCGCCATGTATAATAGTAGTGCACGGATGTCTGAATGGACAACAGTCCAGGATTTCTTACGAAATACGGCATATTTACTAAATAGTGTTGCTTGATAGACTGGAGTTCGATTCACGACGTTCACTCACCATATCACTTCTAGACGACCAATGAGTACCTGGTAATACTCATCAGTAGAATGAAGTACTCACTGGTAGTTTTGGTTGCCTCTGTGATATTGTGAATAAAGTCGTTTCTGACACTGCCTGATTGTCTGAGGCTTAAGCACTTTACCAGATCGAATTGCTGTGCGGACCATCCTTAAACACTAGCAGAGGTCGTTGCTGCAATGTTGCTGCACTGCTTGGATCATTAAAGATTCAGGCAGTGCAGCAAGGTTCTTAAAGATCCCTGCGTTCTGAGAAAGAGCTGCTTAGATTGAGTATTCTGAAGAATCAGTCTTAACCTAGAGATTAAATCAGCTAACTGAGTCTACGTATTGTTATATAATTATAAAATAAACAAAACATATTAATGCTTAATCAAAATTTAATAATTAAATAATAAAATTAATAATTGTTTTTAGATTTTCTCAAGTTAAAAATAAAAATAAAAAATAAAAAATAAAATTTAAAATAAACGTCATTTTTATGAATTGACTAATAAATAACAGACGTTGTATCAGAATAAGAATTAGAGGTCATCAGGAGGAACTGCTATTGACACCCACGATGATTCGATTATCTCTTAACGAAACTCGATAAATGATCTTCCCGCGCTTGAAGAGATTGGGAATGTGTTAACCGTAATGAGAGGTCGCATTTTCTGTGAGAAATTCTTGATTCACTTGGAATAATGAAAGAACAATCGCCGACACGGCGCAGAGGCTATTTGTCTGTTGTTAGTTTAAGATAACGAAAGCACTTTACTCGATTGGGATCTTGTTTAATTTAATTGTTTTGGATATGATATCCAAGAATGCGAATGTTGTCAGTTGCTGTAACAGTTTTTCTGTATTAAGAGTTGTTTTGTACTTCCTTACGACCTCGAGAAAATGTTTGAAATTTTGGTCGTGTTCAACTTTAGTTCGTCCGCAAATTATCACAGCATCTAAGTACGCGAAAGTCCTTTTCAAACTCGTTTCGGAGATTAGTGAATTTAACACCCGTTGGAACACCGGTACGTCGTTAGTTAGGCTAAACGGAATTCTTCGAAATTCGTAATGGGCTCCAGCCGCTTTAAATACCGTAAATGGCATTTCATCTTCTTTCAAAGGTATTTAATGATACGATGAAGCGAGATCTACTGTACAATAGAATGAGTATTGACTAACTTGATCGATTAAATCAACGATTGTCGGAATTGGAAATGCATCTAGTCATGTATACTATTGACGGTATGCGAATAGTCTATAACTAATCTCAATTTCCTTTCATTTTTCACAATTAGTACTTGTGCGCTCCAAGGTGATTTACTTCGCTTAATGATTCCGTCTGTTAATAATCTATTTATCTCGGATTTCGTAAATCAGATTTCTGATAAAGTAAAACGTCTCGATTTCATCACAATGGGCTTCCAATAACTTGAATTGTCTGAAAATTAAATCAGCTAACTGTGTCTACGTATTGAATATATTTGTAAAATAAACAAAACATAATAATGCTAAATCAAAATTTAATAATTAAATATAAAATTAATAATTGTTTTTAGATTTTCTATAATTTAAATCAAGTTAAAATAAAAAAAATTGAAATTTAAAATAAACGTCATTTTTATGAATTGACTAATAAATAACAGATGTTGTATCAGAATAAGAATTAGAGGTCATCAGGAGGAACTGCTATGCTATCAGGTTTCGGCCCCTTAACTCCTCTACCCAACATAGCAGCGGGGCCAAATACATGCTAATGATGTATTTCCTATGATAAAACTATCTAGTATCTTATTCTAATACAAAGTATATTATTTATTATCCATAAAAATTTGCCACTTAAGAGTTTAAATTTATTCTTTATATTATTGTGTTAATTTATATATTTTACTATTTTCTGCTTGATGTTATTCTTATAGTAACCTAGTTTAAAATATCTATCTATTAAATTATTTAAATGATTTTGAAGAAAGCCAATATCATTACATATTGTTGCAATTCTTAAAATTTCATTATTTAATGTATTATATTTTATATTATATGGTATGCATGAATGCTCATGCAAAAATATGTTTCTTGTAAATTTTAATATGTCATCTTTACGATATAAATTAATAGTAGTTTTAGTTAATGTTAATTTAATGTTCATATCTAGATATACACCTTCTTTATCACCAATATTGGTTTTGTTAAGAATAAGGCTTTCTGGATAAATGTGCTCACTAATTGAATAAAAATTATTAGAATTGATTCACATATATCATCAATGTATCGAAACATATATATCATGTATTTATATTGTTTAGATTTAGTTTGTACACAGTTATGATTAAATTCACATTATATAAAGCTTAAAAACAAGTCAGCTATAATTGGGCTACTATTACCACCCATTGGAACACCTTTTACTTGTCTAAATATAGATGTCCCTACTTTTAAATAATTTTGATTTATCAAAATATTTAAGGATTCTATTAATTCAATTTTATCCATATATTTATATTTACTTGATGGTTTAATTTTTGTTAGATAGGCGTTAAAATTATTATAACATATATATGTATATCTTTTTCCGAATATAAGATTAATTAATTTTACTAACTCTTCTTTTATATCTACTAAATCTAGATTTGTGTAAAGCGTACTGAAATCGTATGTATTTATATTTTGAAAATTTATTCCTTCTGTCTGTTCTAAAAATTCTTTTGTAGAATTAATACTGAAATAGTGTTTTATACCAGTATTAATTTCGATTACCTTGCAATATTTTTTAAAGTGTGCTTTAATTACTTTAAGTATTTTATTCATATAGACAGAAAGTGGTTTTAATGTACATTTAAACGCACTACATATGAACCTAGGTTTTATTGGATTTTTATGTAATTTTGGATTCCAATATAATATAGGTATAGTTTTATTATCTAATTCAACCTTTATACTCTTTTTATCCATTATAGAACAGTGACTTGTAATAATTGTTTCTAAACTCAACTCACTACGTTCACATATGTTGGATTTACATTTAAATCATTAGAATTAACCTCTTTCATTAGTATATCATAATAAAGTTTTTGTATATGAAGACAAAGTTATTACTAGCTTTATCAATTGTTGTTATTATATAGTTATCCTTTAATTTAGTAAGTTCATTATACATATCTTTATTAATTTTATCTTTCCTTTTATAATTGTTTGTTATTTTTATTTTATTTTCAATTTTATCAAATATATAATCTTTCCAAATTTTTATCTTAGATATATTCGAGCTTTCACTATTAATCAGCTTACTAAAGTAATCATTTAAGTTATTATATAACGAATTGTAAATTTTATTTTTGTCGTTGTTATTATTTAATCTATATTTATACCTTTTTGATAGCAGCTTTCTTAATTCACAATTTTCAATTAATTCTAGATTATGGGTACATATATGTTCATTTATTTTATCAAAACTAAGACTTTTACAATTGCATTCTGTTTCCATTATGTTTCTAATATTATCGTTACATATTGATTTTAATTCTTTATTATAATTACAAATTTTTCGTCCTAATGGTGGTAGGAGTTTATACCTTATTTTAGGAATATATTTACTTAAATCTGACCCTATTATTTCTTTACTTTTAGAATTATTTAAAAGTCCGGCTGTATTTATGTTATCTATACATTTATTTGTGAAGTTTATGGTTAATGTATATTTTCTATTGTTATTATTAACATTTATTGTACGATTATAGTATTTTGTATTACAATAACTGTCTATTATACAACTTAGCCTATCATAGTCGTTAATTAATTTTTGATTTATTGAACATATGATATTTTTAGAAAAACTTCTTATATTTACATAAAGATCTTTTTGCTTATTATCACTAAGAAGTTGTTTTAATATTTATAATTGTTCATTTATATACATATCTTTTTTAATATTTTTAACTCTATTTTTCCTATTCCTTTTATCACCATGACTTCTTGGTTTGCGTTTAACCGGATTTTTATAATATAGTTGCTTATTATGTATTATACTACTTCTGCCAATTCCTTGTACCACGTTATTCAATCCTAATGGGTACATGGAATTAAGGCCAACCAGCAGCTGTAATTCAGTGGTTTTTGTATTTGATTTTTTTTTCATTACATGGAATTAAGCGTTTTAATCCAAAAATCTTATTTTTCTAATAGTTTTTAATTTAATATTGAAATGTTTTCTTCGATAATATGTTCTAAAATGAATAATTTACAGTTTTTAATATCATGTCCTATTAATCTCATATGTTTATGAAATATAGTTTGACTATTATGCTGTATATTATATATGTGTTGCCTAAACCTAGTTTTTAACATTTGATATGTTTTTCCTATATATTGCAATCCACATGTACATTGTATAAGATACACTACACCTGCGGTATTGCAGTTACAATTATTATTAATATTTAATGAAAAACATTTGTTTGTCGTATTACTTACGATTTTAAAAAAGTTTGAGATCTGAAGTAAATACAACAATCGACTGCGTTTCAGACAATCGACTGCGTTTCAGACAATCGACTGCGTTTCAGACAATCGACTGCGTTTCAGACAATCGACTGCGTTTCAGACAATCGACTGCGTTTCAGACAATCGACTGCGTTTCAGACAATCGACTGCGTTTCAGACAATCGACTGCGTTTCAGACAATCGACTGCGTTTCAGACAATCTACTTACAATAGTAGATTAATTTAGTAGATTAGATCTACTAAATTAACTACTCACAATAATAATGCCTAAAGGACGTCTCGACAGTGTATTGAAATGCTGCAATTGCAATGGACAGGCTGCAAAATGCAAAAACTGCAAATGTGTTAAGGCCGGTCGAAAATGCACAACATGTAGAGTGGGCGGATGTATCAATAAGACGAATATAAGTACATCGTCCGATGTATGTATTTTAACTGGAATTCCGGAAAATAATATATACAGAAACGCTATAGAATCAGAATCTTCGCAAAGAAATGCATATCAAAATCATGCAAACAGAACAGTAATTACTGATGCTACTCAGATTGTATCTGTGAATAATGGAATTTCTAATAACTTAGAAATTTGTAATATTGAGGGGATATATCAAGTGGTTATTTAATGGAAGCCAAATATCATGGTGCTCCCTCGATGTTCTGCAAGTAATACTATAATTGATACTATCGCAAACTTCTATTTCGATGTTGCACGAAAAAATAATAATGAGAACTCTGTTCTTAAGTCTGCTACAGTTTTTTTACAATGCGTTCTCCAAAGAATTCCATCGAAAAAAGTTAACGTGATTCGAAAAACATTAGAGAACAGACTGGCTTTGTGGTCAACAAAAAAATATAAAGAGCTTTTTGACGAGGCCAATTACCTACAAGTAGCTTTTAGTGAACCTAGAAAAAATTCACATATGACGGATTGGAAAAAGAATTATGTTAGACTAATGTTACGAGGGAAAGTTGCTGCAAGTTCCGCGATTCTTGATAACAATGATTCGTCAGGTCCGCTAGGCCCTAATGTTATGGTTGGATCTTCATCTGTCAAAGAAGTGCTTGAAAATCTACACCCTATCCCAGAAATTCTACATCCTGATTCTCTTCTGTCATCACCAAATCATGGAGCGATCACACATCACTCTGTACGCTTCACACAAATTGACGAAGACGCTATCATCAAAGCTTGTAAAATGACTAACGGAAGTGCAGGACCGTCAGGATGTGATTCGAATCTATGGAAATTCATGCTCACAGGCTTCGGAAATCATTCACGTAACCTTGCCAGGGCTTTGGCTGAATTCACAATTCGATTAACTACTGATAAAATTCCTCCTGGTGTTCTTGATGCGTTTACGACATGTAGGCTTGTCGCTATCCCTAAGAAATCTGGGGGCATAAGACCGATAGGAGTGTGTGAAGTTACGAGACGCATAGTATGTAAAGCCATACTTGAAGTGGTAAAATTCGACTTGCAAGACTTGGCTGGAAAGAGTCAACTGGCAGCATCACAACGTGGCGGAATTGAGTTTGCTATTCATTCCATCAAATCCGCATTTATGTCGAATAAACAACGCTGTGTTCTTGCCGTGGATGCTTCTAACGCATTTAACTCTTTAAATCGACAAGCTGCTATTCACAATATACAATACATTTGTCCTTCGTTGGCTTGTGTTCTTGCAAACACTTACAGAACTGACGCTCAACTAGTGCTTGGCGGTACAAGCATATTTTCTCGAGAGGGGTTCACACAAGGGAACCCCTTAGCTATGGCGGCTTTCTCCATGGCATCACTTCCGTTGATCAACAAAATTAAAAACAGTGTTCCCAGCATCACACAAGTTTGGTTTGTGGATGATGCAAACTTTGTCGGTACTATTGACGAGTTAAATATAGTATGGAATGTATTGAAAAGCGATGGACCTCAATACGGATATTTCGTTAACGCTAAGAAAACACAACTGCTTACTCATCCATCTGAAATGAAGCAAGCATGCCCATTGAAAGAAATTGGAATATCATCGGATGGTATTATGATACTTGGCATTCCTATAGGCACTACCGAGTATGTAGATTCGGTTGCACTTGATAAATCTCAAAGTTGGACTCGTCTACTTGATCGTTTAGTAGAAATAGCCAAAGTTGATCCACATGTATCTTATATCGGTCTTACAAAATCAGTACAATGGAAATGGACTCACTTTTTCAGAAATACAACATTTGAATGCGGGCATTTGTCAACGCTGTTGACCATACTAAAAGACAAGCTTTTACCATCTTTAACAAGTCGAACCTTGAATCATGATTGGTGGACAATATTGACCTCACCTCTTAAACTAGGAGGTCTAGGCGTATTAGACCCCATTTTCACATCCACACTGGAGTATGAAAACGCACAACTAATCTGTAATACTTATGATTCTGAATATACAGGAGAAACTCTGCGACAAGTACAAGCAGATGTTATAAAAAGTATTTATTGTCAACGAATTAATGTTTACAAGAACCGTTTAATTGATGTCAAACAAAGGGCTCAACAAGCAGTATTGAATGCAATTAACCATGCTACTCAGAATTGCGCTTCATCATGGCTAAGTGCGCTTTTCTCTAGCCGTTGATAACTTTCATCTTCATTCTTATGAATTTAGGGATGCCATATGTTCCAGATATGGATGGAATCCACCAGATCTAAACAAAAAAAACATGTATATGCGGTACAACAAATGGCATTATTCACGCATTATCATGTAAACGCGGTGGTGTACCAATAATCCGTCACAACGATATTCGGAACACGATCGCTTATGCATTATCAGAGATATGCCACAGCGTCAAAGTCGAACCAACTTTGCAAAAGATTCCAGACAGCTTAGAATTCATAAATAATTCAACAACGAAAAATAACAATGCGCGCCTAGACATTTCATGTTATGGACTACATGACAATCGATATGAGCGGACGTTTTTTGACGTCAATTTTTTTCCAGTACATGCTCCGTCATATGCCAGCAGTTCGCCTCTCGCCGCCTTTGAATATAATGAAAATCGCAAAAACAGCAAATACAATGAAAGAATTGTCAGTGTGGAAGAAAGCAAGTTTATACCATTGATTGTTTTCATCATCAGGAGGAGTTGGACCGCGAGCTCTTAAGCTACTCAAGGACATTGCCACGATATCATCGAGGTTAAAATCAGAAAAATATAGTGATGTATTGGTTCACCTTAAACGCAAGATTAGCTTCTCGATTGCACGTGCTTCTTCACTATGTCTGCGAATGCCGCGATCAAGTAGAAGACATCCAATCTTTCCTGACAATAAATCTCATTTATAGGCCCGTTTACGGGAACCTAATTTCTGTAAATTAACTTTTCTTTTTTAATAAATAATATTATTAAAAAAAATTACTTACGATACAATTATTATTATTTATAACATCACAAACTATACAATTTTTTCTGTTACATTTAAAAGATCTAAAAGTGAAATCATTAGTACTTACGTATTTTTCCAATATGGTTTACAATCCTTCGTAACTTTGTTCAACCAGCTATATACAAAGCCATAAAGAATGCAGATTGCTACAACTACGATACAGATTCTCAAAAATATGTTCGACAAGCTTGTCAGTATTGTCTATACACGTTACATACCATTTTCGCGAACTTAAAAAGAAAATGAAAACATCGCAGAATATATCGACATATTGAAATTAATTGCATCCGAATGCAAGTTTGACGACGTGACTGCCAACGAACATCGGGACCATGCTGTGTTAAATGCTCTCATAACGGGTCTTCGTTGCAACAAAATTCGAGAACGCGTGCTTGAAAACAATACATTCTCACTGCCACAAGCTTGTGATCAAGCCAAATCAGTTGAACAAGCTCAATTTCGTGCTGCTAAAATGTGTCAGGATCCTCTGCAAGGTCAATAGATTTCTGCTACATCGCTATCCGTTCATTCGAGTGATCCTTAAGGTACCGAACAAGCACGAGTCAGTTTTAAGAATCAAAATCTATATGATGCCGCTACTACCATAAAGCCAACCAAGAAATATACATGCTATTTATGTGGACGAACGACAAAACATGAACGAACACAGTGCCCAGCAAGAACTGTTACTTGAATAAAATGCGGTAAACTTGGGAATTTTGCTTGTGTATTTCGGACAGCACTTTGAAAAGTGTATCCACCATTTCGTATATTGCGCTATCTTCATCATTCACACGCGATCCCAGAACCGTTATTGTTGTCTCAATTGCAAAGGGACGGGTATTTGCAAAAATTGATACAGGGAGCACAAATAATTTTATTCGTTCAGATGTCGCGCGTCGTCTTAACTTAAGGTATGATGCCAGCAAGAGGATGACTGTGACACTAGCAAGTTCAAAAAAGCTTGGTTCAACGCGAGGAACGGTTTGCGCTGATATGTCAACTATGGGTCGATGTTACAAAAATCTTGAATTCAGTGTTCTTGACAATTTATGTACATAATGCGTACTTGGACAAAATTTTTTGCAACTACATCGGTCAGTAACAATATCATTCAACGGAGAAGCATCGAGTGTCTCACTAAACTCAATTAAAACAATGCGATTACCTAAAGCTCGTCTATTATTTAACATTATATAATAGACTACCTCGTCTATTATATAATATATGTTATATTATATAACATATATATGTTATCATTATTTTAACGCCTATCTAACAAAAATTAAACCATCAAGTAAATATAAATATATGGATAAAATTGAATTAATAGAATCCTTAAATATTTTGATAAATCAAAATTATTTAAAAGTAGGGACATTTATATTTAGACAAGTAAAAGGTGTTCCAATGGGTGGTAATAGTAGCCCAATTATAGCTGACTTGTTTTTAAGCTTTATAGAATATGAATTTGTTCATAACTGTGTAAAAACTAAATCTAAACAATATAAATATATGAAATATATGTTTCGATACATTGATGATATATGTGTATTTAATTCTAATAATTTTTATTCAATTAGTGAGCACACTTATCCAGAAAGTCTTATTCTTAACAAAACCAATATTGGTGATAAAGAAGGTGTATATCTAGATATGAACATTAAATTAACATTAACTAAAACTACTATTAAATTATATCGTAAAGATGACATATTTAAATTTACAAGAAACATATTTTTGCATGAGCATTCATGCATACCATATAATATAAAATATAATACATTAAATAATGAAATTTTAAGAATTGCAACAATATGTAATGATATTGGCTTTCTTCAAAATCATTTAAATAATTTAATAGATAGATATTTTAAACTAGGTTACTATAAAAATAACATCAAGCAGAAAATAGTAAAATATATAAATTAACACAATAATATAAAGAATAAATTTAAACTCTTAAGTGGCAAATTTTTATGGATAATAAATAATATACTTTGTATTAGAATAAGATACTAGATAGTTTTTCAGAGGAAATACATCATTAGCATGTATTTGGCCCCGCTGCTATGTTGGGTAGAGGAGTTAGGGGCCGAAACCTGATAGCATAGCAGTTCCTCCTGATGACCTCTAATCCTTATTCTAATACAACGTTTGTTATTTATAAGTCAATTCATTAAAATGACTTTTATTTTAAATTTCAATTTTTTATTTTAACTTGATTTAAATTATAGAAAATCTAAAAACAATTATTAATTTTATTATTTAATTATTAAATTTTGATTTAGCATTATTATGTTTTGTTTATTTTATAATTATATTCAATACGTAGACTCAGTTAGCTGATTTAATTTGTTCTACTGACATGTTATTATTGACTTTGTTTTCCCGGTAATATGATCTCTGTCAGAAATACTTAAACAACGTATTATTGGTTAGGACTTTACTATTATTATTTTTCCATTTTATTTTGAAACAAGTTTGTGGAATTATTAATTCTTAAAAAAGGGAGAAGTTTGCATCCCAAGTTGTTTACACTTTAAAATGTAAACTGCTTCACGTGATCACGTTTAAGAGACCAGGTAATGGCCAATAGCTAGGTCGCGTAGCGCGTGGAGTGAAGGTGGTAGATCTTTATAGATCTTGTTCCAGCCTGCAACCGCCTTAAGCAGGGCAGCCCCCTGTCAGATGCTGCTGGATGGCCCGTTGTAAGTTTAGTCTGAGTCAACTAAACTAGGTGGTGACACCGAAAAAGCAACGTTAAAAATTATGACTTAAAAGTTACATGTACTCAATCATATTGGAAAAATACGTAAGTACTAAGGATTTCACTTTTAGATCTTTTAAATGTAACGGAAAAAATTGTATAGTTTGTGATGTTATAAATAATAATAATTGTATCGTAAGTAATACGACAAACAAATGTTTTTCATTAAATATTAATAATAATTGTAACTGCAATACCGCAGGTGTAGTGTATCTTATACAATGTACATGTGGATTGCAATATATAGGAAAAACATATCAAATGTTAAAAACTAGGTTTAGGCAACACATATATAATATACAGCATAATAGTCAAACTATATTTCATAAACATATGAGATTAATAGGACATGATATTAAAAACTGTAAATTATTTATTTTAGAACATATTATCGAAGAAAACATTTCAATATTAAATCAAAAACTATTAGAAAAATAAGATTTTTGGATTAAAAAGCTTAATTCCATGTACCCATTAGGATTGAATGACGTGGTACAAGGAATTGGCAGAAGTAGTATAATACATAATAAACAACTATATTATAATAATCCGGTTAAACGCAAACCAAGAAGTCATGGTGATAAAAGGAATAGGAAAAATAGAGTTAAAAATATTAAAAAAGATATGTATATAAATGAACAATTAGAAATATTAAAACAACTTTTAAGTGATAATAATCTAAAAGATCTTTATGTAAATATAAGAAGTTTTCTTAAAGATATCATTTGTTCAATTAATAAAAAATTAATTAACGACTATGATAGGCTAAGTTGTATAATAGACAGTTATTGTAATACAAAATACTATAATCGTACAATAAATGTTAATAATAACAATAGAAAATATACATTAACCATAAACTTCATTAATAAATGTATAAATAACATAAATATAGCCGGACTTTTAAATAATTCTAAAAGTAAAGAAATAATAGGGTCAGATTTAAGTAAATATATTCCTAAAATAAGGTATAAACTCCTACCACCATTTGGACGAAAAATTTGTAATTATAATAAAGAATTAAAATCAATATGTAACGATAATATTAGAAACATAATGGAAACAGAATGCAATTGTAAAAGTCTTAGTTTTGATAAAATAAATGAACATATATGTACCCATAATCTAGAATTAATTGAAAATTGTGAATTAAGAAAGCTGCTATCAAAAGGGTATAAATATAGATTAAATAATAACAACGACAAAAATAAAATTTACAATTCGTTATATAATAACTTAAATGATTACTTTAGTAAGCTGATTAATAGTGAAAGCTCGAATATATCTAAGATAAAAATTTGGAAAGATTATATATTTGATAAAATTAAAAATAAAATGAAAATAACAAACAATTATAAAAGGAAAGATAAAATTAATAAAGATATGTATAAAGAACTTACTAAATTAAAGGATAACTATATAATAACAACTATTGATAAAGCTAGAAATAACTTTGTCTTCATATGCAAAAAGCTTTATTATGATATACTAATGAAAAAGGTTAATTCTAATGATTTAAATGTAAATCCAACATATGAACGTAGTGAGTTGAGTTTAGAAACAATTATTACAAGTCACTGTTCTATAATGGATAAACAGGGTATATAGGTTGAATTAGATAATAAAACTATACTTCATTCTACTAATGAGTGTTGCCGGGTACTCATTGGTCGTCTAGAAGTGACATGGTCACTGAAAGTCGAAAATCGAAGTTTAGTCTATGAAACAACACAATGTAGTATAAATGCCGTATTTCGTAAGGATTATTGGGCCGTTGTCTATTCAGCACATCCGTACACATCTATTATACATTTCGCATCTATTAAGAATCTATCCAGTTCAGCGACAATGCACCAACAACATCTGCCTTGTGTTTAGCGGTGTCCCGCACAGCAATTGAATCTTGTAAAAAGTGTAAGCCGCAGACAATTATCAATTTGTCGGAAACGCCTTTATTCACATTGTCATACAGGAACCTAAAGCGAGCAGTAAGTACATCTTTCAACTGATGAGTGTTGCCGGGCAACTCATTGTTCGTCTAGAAGTGATATGGTAACTGAAATCGTGAATCGAAATCCAGTCTATCAAGCACCACCATTTGGTATAAATGCCGTATTTCGTAGGAAATCCTGGACGGTTTTTACTCAGCACACCTGCGCACTATTATTATACATGCCGCATTTATTAGCGATCCAACGAGTGCAGCTACAATTCAGCAACATTTTCTGACTAGTTTAAAAAAATGGTTTGCACAACAATTGAATCTGGTAAAGAGCGTAAGCCTCAATATTTAGCAAGGAGTCGGAAACCTTGTTGTTCACAATGTCACACGGGCAACCAAAACGACCAGTGAGTACTTCATTCGACTGATGAGTGTTGCCGCGCACTCATTGGTCGTCTAGAAGTGACATGATGACTGAAAGTCGTGAATTAAGAATCCATCGAGTGCCGCGACAAGTTATCAAAAACCACTGCCTAGTGTTTTAGGATGGTCCGCACAGCAATTAAATCTGGTAAAGAGCGTAAGCCTCTGATAATTAAGGAAAGTGTCGGAAACACCTATATTCACAATTTCACACAGGCAACGAAAACGACCAGTGAGTACTTAATTCTACTGAAGAATGTTGCCGGGTACTGATTGATCGTCTAGAAGTGATATAGTGACTGAAAGTCGTGAATCAAAGTGCAGCCTATCGATTAACACCATTTAGTATAATTGCCCTTTTTCGTTAGAAATGCTGGACTCTTGTTTACTCAGAACATCCATGCACCACTATTATACTTGCCGCATCCAATTAGGATCAAATCGTAGTGTACAGTGATGCTGATAGGATTCAAACAACCACACGAGGATAATATCAAACCGACCAGTTAAGAAAACCGGCTCGTGTATGCAATATTCACAATAGTAAAAAGGCAGCTTACGGTTTACTGTCCAGTGAAAATTTCGTATGAGAACGGAAAAAATCGGTGTGTGGTGGATTCGAATTGCGAATATTAGTTACCGCCCACACCAAATATAGAACACATTAATTGTGTAATTTGGTATATAAGCCAAATATAAACCAGCATTTCGGCGACAAGGAATCAGCAGAAGCAGTTAAAGGACCGAAACACGAAATGTAGGCGTGGGCTCACTGCTGATGAGGTACACCCACGCTGATTGTTGTACAGTGATGCTGATAGGATTTAAACAACCACACAAGGATAATATCAAACCGACCAGTTAAGAATAACGGCTCGTGTATGCAATATTCACAATAGTAAAAAGGCAGCTTACGGTTTACTGTCCAGTGAAAATTTCGTATGAGAACGGAAAAAATCGGTGTGTGGTGGATTCGAATTGCGAATATTAGTTACCGCATACATCAAATATAGAACACATTAATTGTGTAATTTGGTGTATAAGCCGATTATAAACCACCATTTCGGCGACAAGGAATCAGCAGAAGCAGTTAAATGACCGAAACACGAAATGTAGGCGTCGTCTCACTTCTGATGAGGTCCACCCACGCTGATTGTAGTGTACAGTGATGCTGATAGGATTCAAACAACCACACGAGGATAATATCAAACCGACCAGTTAAGAATAACGGTAATATCATTGGATATTTGAATAATGATAATATCATTTTTCATAAGAATAATGATGTACTCACTGCTCGTTTTTGTTGCCTGTGCGACATTGTTTATAAAGCCGTATCCGACACATTGAAGATTGTCTGACAATTACGTTCTTGACCAGATCGAATTGCTGTGCGAGTTGTCGTTAAACACCAGGCAGATGTTGTTGTTAAATTGTTCCAGTTCCCGTTGCATCCGTAATTGATGCGGCATGTATAACTGTAGTGCACCGATATTATGAGTAAAAAACATTTTAGGATTTCTTACGAAATACGGCATTTATTACTTAATAGTGTTGTTTGATAGATTAACCTTGATTCAAGACTTTCAGTCACCAAATCACTTCTAGACGATAAATGAGTACCGGCAACACTTATTAGTAGAATCAGGTAATCACTAGTCGTTTTTGTTGCATGTTACATTGTGAAGTAAGTCGTTTCTGACAACGGTCCATTATTTCCAACGAAATACGGTATTTATAAATAATTGTGTTGATGATAGACTTGATTTCGATTCACGACTTTCAGTCACCATGTCACTTCTAGACGACTAATGAGTACCCGGCAACAATCATCAGTAAAATGAAGTACTCACTTATCGTTTTAGT
>WNNJ02002375.1:0-11988 GCA_012934845.2 Pomphorhynchus laevis
ATGTTGGATCATCAAATGATATCGGGAACGGGAGATAACCGAACAAACCAAAACAATAAAAATGACAAGCCACAAATTTACAAAATATAGATCAAGTGTGAAGAACAATGGTTAACTCACTACTGACCGGAGTAGTTTTCATTGTCGGGTGCCGTGTGACCAAGCAGTTGTACGGAGACAGCGAAAGAGTCATCAACATCTGAAGCGGACTTCCTTTATGTAGGAACGTTGAATGTCATCTCGCTTGCGGGGAAGCCACAATAATTAGTTGAAAAGATGTTCGCTTCAGTCTAGAAATAGTCGGAGTGACTTCTCTTCACTATTCTGGAACTGGAACTAAACTTTTGGATCAAGAATGAACCTTGAACTATTCGAGAGTTACCAAGGGAAAGCGACGACATGCGGGTGTAGGGATACTTACAAGTCCCCGGTTGTCGTTCGTGACAGAGAGGTTTAGCCCAGTGAACAAAATACTGGCGTCTCTGAGACTCCTAGTCAAAGAGGGATAGAGGATAACTGTTGTGTGTGCGTATGCTTACAACATCATCTCGGAATACACTGCCTTTGTAGAAGATCTTCATGCTCTGCTTGATAGTACTCCTGTTCGAGATTCTCTTGTTATATTGGGTGACTTATATGCTCATGTTAGTATCGACAGTAGCACTTGGAAGGGAGTATTGGTACGGAACGGACTCTCTGATCTGAATGCGAATAGTGATGAATTATTGCACTTTTGTTCTCGTAACAATGTATGCATAACCAACACCATGTTTGAACATAAGGAGATCCATAGATGCGCATGGCATCAGGATTCTTTCAGTCTAAGATCAATGATCGATTTTGTAGTCGTTTCATCTGATCTGGGACGTTATGGTCTGGACACTCGTGTGAAGAGAGAGGGGCTGATCTGTCAATTGATCACTGCCTTGTAGTTAGTAAACTTCGATGGCCGGATCGGATGCTAGAGAAGCTTGTTAAACCCAAACGTTGTGTGAGGGATAATTATAATTAATATTTAAAAACTTTAATATAAATATAATATTATAATTATTGATATGATTATAATTATAATATTGAGATGTAATTTATTAATTCATAATTAATATTTTATAAAATCATATTATAACTTATCAAAAATTTTTATGGCTGGATAACAAATAATAAACTTTGTAATAGAATAAGATATTTGATAATTAAATTTCATTACCGGAAATACACAATTAATATGCATTAAGTCACGGTGATATAGTGGGTCGAGTTAAAGAAGCTGAATTCTTAAAAACATTATATTTCTTCAAGATGACTTTTATTTCTATTTTGTATACATTGTATATTATTCAGTAGTTAATTTATCAAGATTGATTTTTATTTTGAATTTTAATTTCATATTTTAATTTAGATAAATTTATTTATTTTTCATTTATAAATTATCATTAGTTTTATTAATATATATTATAAAATAGGAAAACTTAGATCGCTGTTTTAATTAATTTAAATTTGTTTTGTAACCATGACAATCTGACGTTTATTCTAAAGATATGATCAATGATCTATGTGTTCAAAATGATCTTTACATTTAATATGCTTATTACTGTAATATTGGGTTATACGAGCTTCATTGCTCTATTTACTGTTGTATTTTATCAACTGAGGGTAAGTAATAAATATGCCAGCCAAGGAAAAATTAAGCGATTTGAGCATTGCAGTAAAGCCACAATGACAAATCATAGCTACCAGGTAAAATGTATACAATATGAAGAGGATGATTGGTTTGGATCAGATAAATTAATGGAAGAGTCAAATATGTTAGAAAACTGCAATATAAATAAATTTAATATGCAAAATAATCGAGATCAAACATGGCTTGACCAGATAAGACAACGTTTGCTGGATTTGGATTACAGCGTTCTCGATCTGGTTAAGCCAGGAGAAGATATCAGTATTTTTAAAAATAAGAAACTTCTTAGATGGCGTCGATTAAAACGAACAACTTCAAGAATTTTTAATATGTTAATGTGCTGTAACAAAAAGAAAAAGATATATTAATAATAATAATTTTTCAAACAAAAAATGTTGCTTTTAAAAATTTCAAATAATAGTCATTCAAAATTGTTTCTAATGTCGTGGAATTAATAAAAGTTCATCTTTATCATATCGAGGGTTGAATAAGTACAGCCTGTGTAGCGTCGATACACAGTAGGTACCAAATCGATGTAGACTCGGCTATTCCTTTACTTAATTTCAGCCGCAATCGTGATATTAGCTAGTTAGAGTTTTCAGTTGATTGTGGCATTGTCGTCGTCTCCTTGACAAATATGACTGTGAATAAGATGATCATATGCAAACTTCATAGTATATGCACTCATTATCAGTTCCAGAAAGGCAAAAGCGGCTTTCGTTCAACCGTGCTTAATGATCAGTGAATTTAGTGTTTTTCACAGAAGTTCTGTTTTTCGGTAAATCTGGCAAGACGGGTTTGATTTATTAAAATATTAAAGGATTCTATTAATTCAATTTTATCCATATATTTATATTTCCTTTATGGTATAATTTTTGTTAGATATGCGTTATAGTTATAATAACATATATATGAATATCTATTTCTATTATTATTATTTTATCTTCTATTATTATGTGATGCCAACATTCTTCATCGGCGCAAAACCTTCTCTCTAAAAATGTTTGGCCTTTTCAAAACCTATTCAAAATATAAATAACATTTAAACACATTCTTATTTAATCAAAGAGTATATTATTTACTATAAATCCATAATTTTATACTTGAGTATAAATTTATTTTTATTTATTTTTACTATTTTCTATTTGATTTTATTTTTATTGTATCCTAGTTTAAAATATGCATCTATTAAATTATTTAAATGTTTTCGAAGTAAATGCCATTACATATGTTGGAAATTCTTGTATGCATGAAAATAAATATTAAAAGATTGTTATATTATTATATTATTTGATTAACCAACACTATTTCGGTAATTAAATCCAGTACGCTCTCACAAATTGGAACATTCCTTTATTCCTCACAAGCGAATCAGATCAGCTAAATGAGTCTACGTATTTCATATTATTTATAAATTAAAAATGCTTATTAAAAAATAAATTATTAAAAACATTAACGATTATATAAGATTTTATATAATTTATATCAAGTTAAAATTTAGAATTAAAATTTAAAATAAAAATTAACTTTTATGAATTGACTAATAAATAACAGAAACGTTAATAAATAACAAAACATTTAAAAAAAATTAATTAAACTTAACTTTTTAAATTTTCAAACAAAATTGAACATGAACTTATTATATTTGGTTTACGTGCGTGATCGGTAATCCAATGAAATTAGAAATAAGTTGATTGCAAATAATTTAAATTCGCAAGTACAAAAAACTTATTAAATACAACCACAATGATTGACAACGAGCTTTGTCTACGCTATGTATTTTATATTAGTAATTAATATTTTATATAAATTGAAAATAAAGATAAATAATTATAAATAATAAACGATTATATAAGATTTAAATATTATTAAAAAATTAAAAAATAAATTAAATATTTATAAATAATTATACATAATTAATAATTGTTATATAAGATATTTTATAATTTGTATTTATATAAGGATAGAATTTATTATAATTTAAAATAAAAATCAGTATTTATGAATTGACTAATAAATAGCATATGATGTATCAGAATAAGGATTAGATGCAATCAGGACGAACCGCTATGTTATCAGGTTTTGCCGATGTCATCAGGTTTTGAGGAAATGATGCCAACAATATACAACAATATGCTGTTGATTTATAATTCTTCATTATAAGATTTAATAATCTATTATCTTTTTCAAAAACATAATGTTTGTTATCCATCATTTAATTTGTTTCACTTCACCGATAAAATTTATTTTTAATAATATTTTGTTAATTTATATTTATGGTAAATTTAATATTTTAATAATATTTTGTTTATCAAACTTGCTTGAAAATTAGCAGAAAAATAATGTTGTAGTTTCAGCATTTCTAACAGAGATTATATTACCAGGAACCAAAGTCTACAGGTCAATAATAACTTGTATGAATTGACCAATAAATAAAATACGATGTATAAGAATAAGGATAATAAAGATCATCCGTTGGGAAAGCCTTTATATAGACTATATCAGATCTCTTAGATGACTCAAACAGCGGATTAAACAGTAGACGAAGAGGCGGAAGAGAGTCACGGAGTCCTGTTTATTTACTTAAGTGATGCTGGATCATAAAAGGATATTGGGAATGAAAGATGACGAACAAGCAAAATCACGCTTATGACTCCAACGGCAGCTTAGACAATGGACGAAAAGCCGGAAGAGAGTCACGGATGCCACTTTCCTTACAGTAGTAATGTTGGATCATCAAAGAATATCGGAAACGGGAGATATCCGAACAAACAAACGAAGACAATGAAAATGACTAGTAACAAATTGCCAAAACACAAAACAAGTGCAGAGTAATGGTCAACTCACAACTGACCTGAGGAGTTTTCATTGTCGGATGCCGTGTGAAAGGCAGTTGTACGGAGACGGCGAAAGATGCATCAACATCCGAAGTAAACTAGTCTTCATGTAGGAATGTGGAATGTCATCTTGCTGTCAGGGAAGGAACATTATTAGTTTAATAGGTGGTTCGCTACGGTCTAGAAAAAAAGGGAGTGACTTCTAATCACCATTCGGGAACTGAAACTAAACGATTGGGTCAACGCTAAACAGTGAACTATTCGGGAGTTACAAACACAACGCGACGGCATGCGGGTGTAGGGATACTTACTAGTGCCCGGTTATCGTTCGTGGTAGGGAAGTTTAACCTAATGAAGAAAGGCTGGGGTCTCTGAGACTTTTAGGTAACGAGGAAAGGGGATAACTGTTGCGTGCGTATGCTCCCAACATTATCTCGGAATACGCAGCCTTTGTGGAAGATCTTCAGGCTTTGCTTGATAGTACTAGCGTTGGAGATTCCCTCGTTTTATTGGGTGACTTCAATGCTCATGTTTATAGTGACAGTAGCACTTGGAAGGGAGTGTTGGTGGAACATACTCTCATCTGAATGCGAATGATGTTGAATTATTTCACCTTTGTTTTTGTAACAATTTGTGCATAATTAACACCATGTTTGAACATAAGGAGATCCATAGATGCGCATGGCATCAGGATTCTTTCAGTCTAAGATCAATGATCGATTGTTTAGTCGTTTCATCTGATCTGCGACGTTATTTCTGGTCACTCGTGTGAAGAGATGAGCTGATCTGTCAACCGATCACTACCTTGTTGTTAGTAAACTTCGATGGCCGGATGGGATGCTAAGCAAGTATGTTTAACCCAAACGTTGTGTGAGGGATAATTATAATTAATATTTAAAAACTTTAATATAAATATAATATTATAATTATTGATATAATTTTAATTATAATTATGAAATATAATTTTTTAATTCATAATTAATATTTTGTAAAATTATATTATAACTCATCAAAATTTTTTATGACTAGATAACAAATAATAAACTTTCTAATATAATAAGATATTTGATAATTAAATTTCATTACCGGAAATACACAATTAATATGCATTAAGTCACGGTGATATAGTGGGTCGAGTTAAAGAAGCTGAATTCTTAAAAACATTATATTTCTTCAAGATGACTTTTATTTCTATTTTGTATACATTGTATATTATTCAGTAGTTAATTTATCAAGATTGATTTTTATTTTGAATTTTAATTTCATATTTTAATTTAGATAAATTTATTTATTTTTCATTTATAAATTATCATTAGTTTTATTAATATATATTATAAAATAGGAAAACTTAGATCGCTGTTTTAATTAATTTAAATTTGTTTTGTAACCATGACAATCTGACGTTTATTCTAAAGATATGATCAATGATCTATGTGTTCAAAATGATCTTTACATTTAATATGCTTATTACTGTAATATTGGGTTATACGAGCTTCATTGCTCTATTTACTGTTGTATTTTATCAACTGAAGGTAAGTAATAAATATGCAAGCCAAGGAAAAATTAAGCGATTTGAGCATTGCAGTAAAGCCACAATGACAAATCATAGCTACCAGGTAAAATGTATACAATATGTTGAGGATGATTGGTTTGGATCAGATAAATTAATGGAAGAGTCAAATATGTTAGAAAACTGCAATATAAATAAATTTAATATGCAAAATAATCGAGATCAAACATGGCTTGACCAGATAAGACAACGTTTGCTGGATTTGGATTACAGCGTTCTCGATCTGGTTAAGCCAGGAGAAGATATCAGTATTTTTAAAAATAAGAAACTTCTTAGATGGCGTCGATTAAAACGAACAACTTCAAGAATTTTTAATATGTTAATGTGCTGTAACAAAAAGAAAAAGATATATTAATAATAATAATTTTTCAAACAAAAAATGTTGCTTTTAAAAATTTCAAATAATAGTCATTCAAAATTGTTTCTAATGTCGTGGAATTAATAAAAGCTCATCTTTATCATATCAAGGGTTGAATAAGTACAGCCTGTGTATCGTCGATACACAGTAGGTACCAAATCGATGTAGACTCGGCTATTCCTTTACTTAATTTCAGCCGCAATCGTGATATTAGCTAGTTAGAGTTTTCAGTTGATTGTGGCATTGTCGTCGTCTCCTTTACAAATATGACTGTGAATAAGATGATCATATGCAAACATCATAGTATATGCACTCATTATCAGTTCCAGAAAGGCAAAAACGGCTTTCGTTCAACCGTGCTTAATGATCAGTGAATTTAGTGTTTTTCACAGAAGTTCTGTTTTTCGGTACATCTGGCAAGACGGGTTTGATTTATTAAAATATTAAAGGATTCTATTAATTCAATTTTATCCATATATTTATATTTCCTTTATGGTATAATTTTTGTTAGATATGCGTTATAGTTATAATAACATATATATATGAATATCTATTTCTATTATTATTATTTTATCTTCTATTATTATGTGATGCCAACATTCTTCATCGGCGCAAAACCTTCTCTCTAAAAATGTTTGGCCTTTTCAAAACCTATTCAAAATATAAATAACATTTAAACACATTCTTATTTAATCAAAGAGTATATTATTTACTATAAATCCATAATTTTATACTTGAGTATAAATTTATTTTTATTTATTTTTACTATTTTCTATTTGATTTTATTTTTATTGTATCCTAGTTTAAAATATGCATCTATTAAATTATTTAAATGTTTTCGAAGTAAATGCCATTACATATGTTGGAAATTCTTGTATGCATGAAAATAAATATTAAAAGATTGTTATATTATTATATTATTTGATTAACCAACACTATTTCGGTAATTAAATCCAGTACGCTCTCACAAATTGGAACATTCCTTTATTCCTCACAAGCGAATCAGATCAGCTAAATGAGTCTATGTATTTCATATTATTTATAAATTAAAAATGCTAATTAAAAAATAAATTATTAAAAACATTAACGATTATATAAGATTTTATATAATTTATATCAAGTTAAAATTTAGAATTAAAATTTAAAATAAAAATTAACTTTTATGAATTGACTAATAAATAACAGAAACGTTAATAAATAACAAAACATTTAAAAAAAATTAATTAAACTTAACTTTTTAAATTTTCAAACAAAATTGAACATGAACTTATTATATTTGGTTTACGTGCGTGATCGGTAATCCAATGAAATTAGAAATAAGTTGATTGCAAATAATTTAAATTCGCAAGTACAAAAAACTTATTAAATACAACCACAATGATTGACAACGAGCTTTGTCTACGCTATGTATTTTATATTAGTAATTAATATTTTATATAAATTGAAAATAAAGATAAATAATTATAAATAATAAACGATTATATAAGATTTAAATATTATTAAAAAATTAAAAAATAAATTAAATATTTATAAATAATTATACATAATTAATAATTGTTATACAAGATATTTTATAATTTATATTTATATAAGGATAGAATTTATTATAATTTAAAATAAAATCAGTATTTATGAATTGACTAATAAATAGCATATGATGTATCAGAATAAGGATTAGATGCAATCAGGACGAACCGCTATGTTATCAGGTTTTGCCGATGTCATCAGGTTTTGAGGAAATGATGCCAACAATATTCAACAATATGCTGTTGATTTATAATTCTTCATTATAAGATTTAATAATCTATTATCTTTTTCAAAAACATAATGTTTGTTATCCATCATTTAATTTGTTTCACTTCACCGATAAAATTTATTTTTAATAATATTTTGTTAATTTATATTTATGGTAAATTTAATATTTTAATAATATTTTGTTTATCAAACTTGCTTGAAAATTAGCAGAAAAATAATGTTGTAGTTTCAGCATTTCTAACAGAGATTATATTACCAGGAACCAAAGTCTACAGGTCAATAATAACTTGTATGAATTGACCAATAAATAACATACGATGTATAAGAATAAGGATAATAAAGATCATCCGTAGGGAAAGCCTTTATATAGACTATATCAGATCTCTTAGATGACTCAAACAGCGGATTAAACAGTAGACGAAGAGGCGGAAGAGAGTCACGGAGTCCTGTTTCTTTACACTAGTGATGCTGGATCATAAAAGGATATTAGGAACGGAAGATGACGAACAAGCAAAATCACGCTTATGACTACAGGCAGCTTAGACAATGGACGAAAAGCCGGAAGAGAGTCACGGATGCCACTTTCCTTACAGTAGTAATGTTGGATCATCAAAGAATATCGGAAACGGGAGATATCCGAACAAACAAACGAAGACAATGAAAATGACTAGTAACCAATTGCCAAAACACAAAACAAGGGCGAAGTAATGGTCAACTCACAACTGACCTGAGGAGTTTTCATTGTCGGATGTCGTGTGAAAGGCAGTTGTACGGATACGGCGAAAGATGCATGAACATCCGAAGTGGACTAGTCTTCATGTAGGAAAGTGGAATGTCATCTCGCTGTCAGGGAAGGAACATTATTAGTATAAGAGGTGGTTCGTTACGGTTTAGAAATAACCGGAGTGACTTCTAATCACCTTTCTGGAACTGAAATTAGACGATTGGGTCAAGGCTGAACAGTGAACTATTTTGGAGTGTCAAACAGAACGCGACGGCATGCGGGTGTAGGGATACTTACTAGTGCCCGGTTATCGTTCGTGGTAGGGAAGTTTAACCTAATGAAGAAAGGCTGGGGTCTCTGAGACTTTTAGGTAACGAGGAAAGGGGATAACTGTTGCGTGCGTATGCTCCCAACATTATCTCGGAATACGCAGCCTTTGTGGAAGATCTTCAGGCTTTGCTTGATAGTACTAGCGTTGGAGATTCCCTCGTTTTATTGGGTGACTTCAATGCTCATGTTTATAGTGACAGTAGCACTTGGAAGGGAGTGTTGGTGGAACATACTCTCATCTGAATGCGAATGATGTTGAATTATTTCACCTTTGTTTTTGTAACAATTTGTGCATAATTAACACCATGTTTGAACATAAGGAGATCCATAGATGCGCATGGCATCAGGATTCTTTCAGTCTAAGATCAATGATCGATTTTGTAGTCGTTTCATCTGATCTGCGACGTTATTTCTGGTCACTCGTGTTAAGAGATGGGCTGATCTGTCAACCGATCACTACCTTGTTGTTAGTAAACTTCGATGGCCGGATCGGATGCTAGGCAAGCCTGTTTTACCCAAACGTTGTGTGAGGGATAATTATAATTAATATTTAATATAATTAATATAAATATAATATTATAATTATTGATATAATTTTAATTATAATTATGAAATATAATTTATTAATTCATAATTAATATTTTATAAAATTATATTATAACTTATCAAAAATTTTTATGGCTGGATAACAAATAATAAACTTTGTAATAGAATAAGATATTTGATAATTAAATTTCATTACCGGAAATACACAATTAATATGCATTAGGTCACGATGATATGCTGGGTCGTGTTTAAGAAGCTGAATTCTTAAAAACATTATATTTCTTCAAGATGACTTTTATTTCTATTTTGTATACATTGTATATTATTCAGTAGTTAATTTATCAAGATTGATTTTTATTTTGAATTTTAATTTCATATTTTAATTTAGATAAATTTATTTATTTTTCATTTATAAATTATCATTAGTTTTATTAATATATATTATAAAATAGGAAAACTTAGATCGCTGTTTTAATTAATTTAAATTTGTTTTGTAACCATGACAATCTGACGTTTATTCTAAAGATATGATCAATGATCTATGTGTTCAAAATGATCTTTACATTTAATATGCTTATTACTGTAATATTGGGTTATACGAGCTTCATTGCTCTATTTACTGTTGTATTTTATCAACTGAAGGTAAGTAATAAATATGCCAGCCAAGGAAAAATTAAGCGATTTGAGCATTGCAGTAAAGCCACAATGACAAATCATAGCTACCAGGTAAAATGTATACAATATGTTGAGGATGATTGGTTTGGATCAGATAAATTAATGGAAGAGTCAAATATGTTAGAAAACTGCAATATAAATAAATTTAATATGCAAAATAATCGAGATCAAACATGGCTTGACCAGATAAGACAACGTTTGCTGGATTTGGATTACAGCGTTCTCGATCTGGTTAAGCCAGGAGAAGATATCAGTATTTTTAAAAATAAGAAACTTCTTAGATGGCGTCGATTAAAACGAACAACTTCAAGAATTTTTAATATGTTAATGTGCTGTAACAAAAAGAAAAAGATATATTAATAATAATAATTTTTCAAACAAAAAATGTTGCTTTTAAAAATTTCAAATAATAGTCATTCAAAATTGTTTCTAATGTCGTGGAATTAATAAAAGTTCATCTTTATCATATCGAGGGTTGAATAAGTACAGCCTGTGTAGCGTCGATACACAGTAGGTACCAAATCGATGTAGACTCGGCTATTCCTTTACTTAATTTCAGCCGCAATCGTGATATTAGCTAGTTAGAGTTTTCAGTTGATTGTGGCATTGTCGTCGTCTCCTTGACAAATATGACTGTGAATAAGATGATCATATGCAAACATCATAGTATATGCACTCATTATCAGTTCCAGAAAGGCAAAAACGGCTTTCGTTCAACCGTGCTTAATGATCAGTGAATTTAGTGTTTTTCACAGAAGTTCTGTTTTTCGGTACATCTGGCAAGACGGGTTTGATTTATTAAAATATTAAAGGATTCTATTAATTCAATTTTATCCATATATTTATATTTCCTTTATGGTATAATTTTTGTTAGATATGCGTTATAGTTATAATAACATATATATATGAATATCTATTTCTATTATTATTATTTTATCTTCTATTATTATGTGATGCCAACATTCTTCATCGGCGCAAAACCTTCTCTCTAAAAATGTTTGGCCTTTTCAAAACCTATTCAAAATATAAATAACATTTAAACACATTCTTATTTAATCAAAGAGTATATTATTTACTATAAATCCATAATTTTATACTTGAGTATAAATTTATTTTTATTTATTTTTACTATTTTCTATTTGATTTTATTTTTATTGTATCCTAGTTTAAAATATGCATCTATTAAATTATTTAAATGTTTTCGAAGTAAATGCCATTACATATGTTGGAAATTCTTGTATGCATGAAAATAAATATTAAAAGATTGTTATATTATTATATTATTTGATTAACCAACACTATTTCGGTAATTAAATCCAGTACGCTCTCACAAATTGGAACATTCCTTTATTCCTCACGAGCGAATCAGATCAGCTAAATGAGTCTACGTATTTCATATTATTTATAAATTAAAAATGCTTATTAAAAAATAAATTATTAAAAACATTAACGATTATATAAGATTTTATATAATTTATATCAAGTTAAAATTTAGAATTAAAATTTAAAATAAAA
>WNNJ02002376.1:0-116492 GCA_012934845.2 Pomphorhynchus laevis
GGTTGCCTGTGTGACATTGTGAATAAAGGCGTTTCCGACACTTTGCTTAATTGTCTGAGGCGTACGCTTTTAACGAGATCGAATTGCTGTGCGGACCATCCTTAACCACTCGACAGAGGTTGTTGCTGAATTGTCGCTGCACTTGTTGGATCACAAATGGATGCGGCAGGTATAATAGTAGTGCACGGATGTGCTGAGTAAACAACGGTCCAGAATTTCTTACGAAATACGGCATTTATACTAAATGGTGTTGCTATTATATATATATATATATATATATATATATATATATATATATATATATATATATATATATATATATATATATAAGTTTAAATTCATATATTATTTATAATATATGTTTCAAACGAAACATATATTATATATATAGTTTTGGTTGTATGCTAAACTGTCTTCCAGGATCACCCATGATTCGTTTATATATTCCAAATTTTTCAATAAACTGGTGGTTAAAAGATGACAACAATTTACAACGTTATTTTACTAGTTTCGCGTTTCACACGCTTTTTCAAAAAATTCTGTCACAAATCTACAATTACAGAGCTTCGTATGTGCTACAAAATCCGCGTAAGAAATCAGTCATTTTCTGACCATTCAAAAATTGTGCCGCTATTTAAACCATATGATTTGTAAGTTCTTAATTGACCTTGCCACCTCGATTCTTTTATTAACCGTTCTTTAATTAGTGATATATTATTTTCAACTACTATGTATTCCATCATTAATTCATCTCCGTTGTGTTGCTTCACTATATGTGTTACAATTCCATCTGTATTATAGTTTTTATTATTTTCTGGATTGTTGTTTTTAGAATTAAGTAATGATTTGATGTCTGCCCTTCTGTTGTTTAGCCTTTCACTAAGGGATCTCTTTGACTCTCCTATATATTGTAGGTTACATTCTTTACACCTGCCTACATATATTATTTTTTTAGTCGTACAACAGTTATTTCTTTTTATAAACTTGTCTGCTCTAGATATAACATCAAAGGCATTGAACCTTGTATTTGCTTCCAATCTACAAATAAGATTTCTACGCATTTAGTTAAATCAAAATTTGATTCAAACATAATAAATAATTATTCGCGTGAACCAGGTGACTGCAAGAGCTGTAAACGACCAAGATGCAAAACCTGCGAATGTATCGTCAAATCAGATACAATATTAAGTTCATCTACAAATCTAAAATATCCTATTAAAGTAAATAATTGTTGTACGACTAAAAACATTATATATGTAGGCATATGTAAAGAATGTAACCTGCAATATAAAGGAGTGTCAAAGAGATCCCTTAGTGAAAAGCTAAACAACAGTAGGGCAGACATCAAATCATTACTTAATTCTAAAAACAACAATCCAGAAAATAATAAAAACTATAATACAGATGGAATTGTAACACATATAGTGAAGCAACACAACAGAGATGAGTCAATGATGGAGTACATAGTAGTTGAAAATAATATACCACTAATTAAATAACGGTTAATAAAAGAATCGATGGTGGCAAGGTCAATTAAGAACTTACAAATCATATGGTTTAAATAGCGGCACAATTTTTGAATGGTCAGAAAATGACTGATTTCTTACGCGGATTTTGTAGCACATACGAAGCTCTGTAATTGTAGATTTGTGACATAGAATTTTTTAAAAAAGCGTGTGAAAAGCGAAACTAGTAAAATAACGTTGTAAATTGTTGTCATCTTTTAACCACCAGTTTATTGAAAAATTTGGAATATATATATATATATATATATATATATATATATATATATATATATATATATATATATATATATATATATATATATATGATTAGAATATTTTTGAAACTGGCGCTCTGGGTCCATCAAAGACTCTTTTATATATAATAAGTATTAATTGAAGCAGAGTTTGGAAATATATATATTTTCTTTAAAATTACAACGTTTCGAGCGCAACCGCTCTTTTTCAAGTTATTTACAGTATGATTAAATTCAATCATACTGTAAATAACTTGAATTTAATCATACTGTAAATAACTTGAAAAAGAGCGGTTGCGCTCGAAACGTTGTAATTTTAAAGAAAATATATATATTTCCAAACTCTTGCTTCAATTAATACTTGTATATATATATATATATCTTCGAGACATCTGATTTAGTTGCGATCCGGGATTTGTAACAGATGCGATCAAATAGTTGAAATTAAATAATAAAAACCGGAAAATTCGACCAAAAGTTTGTTTTCTTGACATTTCGCCATTCTAGGGCTTTTTAAAAATCTACAAATACATCTACAGTTAAAAAATTAAAAATTTAAAAATTTTTAATTTCAACTATATAGATAATTATAATGTGAAACTAGTAAGCAAGTTGCTTACTAGTTTCACATTATAATTATATATTATACTGTATTCATTCTAATAGATCTTGGACAACGGTTTCCGTTGTATATTTAAAAGGTCTCCGATATATTTAAAAGACATCTCCGAGAATTTGCTAACTTAGTAGCATGGGCATATCTTCTTATAAATAGGTTAGATTACTTATTCAAATCAGCTTCAGTAATAAGATGTCAGTCCGGATGAACAATCGTAGAGCGGATATTAAAGCCTGTCATATAAATGCAGATGGACTGGCATCACACCTCATTAAAAATCCAACACATTAAATTTGACTTGCAGTAATTGATGGAAATATTCCCAACACTGCTAAAAGAAAGCGTAAGGAACTCTATTGGATAGCACAATTAATGACTGATAGATCGCTAAACAGTGAAGTGATAGGTGCACTGAAATTGGTGAACAACAACATTTAAGATGCTATCATATATTTATGCTGTTATATTTATATTTTTACAATTGTAGATAATATTTTCCTAATGAACGCCACTAGTTATTCGAAATTAAATCAGCTAACTGAGTCTACGTATTGTTATATAATTATAAAATAAACAAAACATAATAATGCTAAATCAAAATTTAATAATTAAATAATAAAATTAATAATTGTTTTTAGATTTTCTATAATTTTAATCAAGTTAAAAAATAAAAATAAAAAATAAAAAATAAAATTTAAAATAAACGTCATTTTTATGAATTGATTAATAAATAACAGACGTTGTATCAGAATAAGAATTAGAGGTCATCAGGAGGAACTGCTATGCTATTAGGTTTCGGCCCCTAACTCCTTTACCCAACATAGCAGCGGGGCCAAATACATGCTAATGATGTATTTCCTCTGAAATAACTATCTAGTATCTTATTCTAATACAAAGTATATTATTTATTATCCATCCATAAAAATTTGCCACTTAAGAGTTTAAATTTATTCTTTATATTATTGTGTTGATTTATTTATTGTGTTGAATAAAACGATATCGTTGTGTTTCCGGTTTGACTTAAAATCCGAGTATTAATATATATTATATATAATAAAAGTTATCTTTAGAAACCGGTGAAAGACAAGCAACCTTTTTATTTAAAAAACGTTTCAGAGAGTTTGTCCTTCTTCAGACTTTACAATAATGTGCAATTTTTCGCTAGCGTCTAAAATGTTATATAACTCAAAAATGAATGATCGTACATGTTTAGCGATTCATCTGACATTAATTGACCAATTCAAAACTTTTCTTATATTTTGCGCATATGGGAATCGGATATTGGGTCATCGATAATTGTCGTAATCATGGAATGATCCGGATCTTCAATCATGTGTGATACGTATCCATCTGCAGTTGTTTTCAATTCTTTTAAATATCTCCGCCGATTATTCACTCGAATATTGTATCTTGTCCCTGTCTGACCGACATACTTAGCTGCACAAACCTGACACCTAGATTGATAAATAATTCCTTCAGATTTGCACATAAAGTGCTGTCTAATTGAATAACTTAGGTCCGTGACGGTGCTACTGATCTTAATTGTCTCGACCATATCTGAACAATTTTTGAAACGCTTGCCACTGCACCTGTAACTCCCATGTGTTACCGTTTTGTTCGTTTGCTTGCGGTTTAACATATGCGCGAAACTTGTCGGAATCTTGAACCTGACTCTTGGTCGAACATTAGTATTTTATCGCCTCGGTTACCGATGTGAATATTGAATCGAATTGCTTTTGTATGTAGCGGTAGGCGTGATTGTATGTATATACAACGTTAATCTCTTTCGGCTTGTCTTCTTGTTTTTCTCGAGGAGAGTGCCATAGCAGGCTTCCTCGATCTGTATTCTGAGCGTAAAGGAATTGCCTTTGTATCTGCTTTAGAGAATATCCTCTTTCTGAAAACCGTTTTGATAAGTTAGATAGCGCATCCTTGAAATCTGAGTCTAATCAGCAAATTTTTCGCGTGCAGTATGCTTCATTTCGCAATATCAGCCTTTTCGTTGGATTGGGATGACTACTTCTTGCATGTACATACGACTTCATCCCTGTAAACTTTGTGTACATTTTTGTGTGCCATTCGTCTGGTCTTGGTTGATATATTAGTGTGTCAAGGAATAGTATCTGCTGGTTTTTAGGTAAGTCAAGACTAAACATTAGCTCCGAACTGGTATTTAAATATTCGCAGAACTCTACAAGATGTGATATGTCGGATGGCCAACCTATAAGAATATCATCGACATAGTGTTTCCATATTAATGGTCGATGTGAGCATTGTTGTAGGAATCGTTCCTCTACACACGTGAGGTATAAGCTGGCGTATGTGGGGCCTACGGGCGTTCCCATGGCCGTTCCTCTTATTTGAAGATAAAGGTGACTATTGAATTCAAAGGTATTCGAGTTTAGCACCATCTTCAGTAGTTCACATACGCGTGCAATCTTACATTCGTCCCACTGTTTGTTGCTCAAAATAGTTCGTATGGCCTGAACTCCGCTTTTAGTCTCAATATTTGTGAAGAGTGACTCCACGTCCATCGTTGCCACTTTTGGTTGTTGATTGTCCCTTTTACTCGTTTGAAAAAAAACGAAGGAATTCATCTGTACTCTCGATAAATGATGGCGATTCCTTTAAAATTGGGTGCAGTTGTTCATGCAACCACTTGGAAAGTTTTTCCGTTGCTGTTCTACAGTTGCTAATGATCGTACGTGCAGGGGTAGGTTTATTCATCTTATGTATTTTCGGAAGCATATACAAGCTTCCTGATCTAGGGTTATCTACCTTCAACTTTTTGGCAAGGTCGTCATTTTCGAATATTAAGTCGATAGTGTCGTTCGCTCTCATAATATATTCTCAATTTTACTATATTTTCTGATGTAACTTCTTTCTTCATTATATAACGTAATTTGTTTTCTTGCAAACTGGATGCAGATGTGTATTGGCCACAATAATACACTATTAATTCATTAGTATTTGTATGCAGCTGTCGCAAACTGTGGTTCGCAGTTTTAGAAAATTCCTAATCATTCTATCAACAAATACTAAGGATTGTCGCCTGGTTGCGAACGAAAACAAGCCTCTCCCTTGCTAGGGCAGTCTCTATGTGCTCGCGAGCTCCATGATCCGCGCGAAATTTACCCATTGTAACATCTGAGGACGTCCAAGCTCAAATACGGATAACGCGGAATGCTATGTCGACAACCTCAAGTGACTTGCTTTAGCCATGAGTTATTTAAGTCATTGACATATCGATTGCGGAATTAGCTGATTTTACTGATTGTTGCTTGCTAGGAGACGTTTGTAACATTGTATTTTGATTTTTGCTTTGACTAATAACTATCCTCTCTCTGTATTTGTATGCTGATGTCGCACACTATGGTTAGTAGTTTTTAGAAAATTCCTAATCATTCTATCAACAAATCTAAATAGATAGTTATTATTAACAAGAATTTGTCTAATTCGTTCTAATTCCTTATGCAATTCATTCCAGTTAGTGCAAATACAATAGGCGCGGTGCAGTAGCGATTTGATAACACTCTCTTTGTATTTGAGCAGGCAGATACTAAAGAAATTCATACTTTGACCAGCTTATCATTACCGGCTTATCAAGCGTAAACTTGATTTGACTTTTAATCAAATATGTCTAGATAAGGATATCACTCAAATAGTTAGAACAGTACTAAGGTGTGACATTTTTAATTACGACAATCAATTTTATTAGCGAATCAAAGGACTTTCAATGGGTAATTGTCTCGCACCAATACTAGCGATCATGTATTTGGATAGGCTTGAGAACACATTTATCTATAACAATGAATCCCTCACACGTGAAATCATGCATTACTACCGCTACATAGACGACGTCCTTATTGTACATGATACGAATCTATTCCGCCAAACGTTAATTGACACTTTTGATAAGAACCGTCATTTGACAGCTGAATTAACGTCTGATGATACGGATAGATACTGACCATCATAAGTGCTTTTTCTGTATACCGAGCACTCAAATTTATTGTCAATATTGTTGACAAGTACATCGAAGAACGGTAATACATTTTGGTTTTCAAACTCAACCGTAAAATGAAGACATGACGAAAGCTGGTTCATGTAATATTCCTAATTCATAATGACGATCGTTTAATTTTTGTCGGCCTTTCGAATAACTACATTTTCGTTGTTTTTTAGCATTTTGAGTTGTTTATATTGCTCCTTTGTAATAACATCTCTGTTGTGGTCTATAATCTCTTTTAGTCCAAAGATTTTGAGTTCACATCGTAATGACTCATCATTTAATATTGACATTTCTTTGTTTTTAGCCAATTCTTTAAGGGATTGATATAACTGCTCAACAGCGAGTTTTTGTTTTTGCAAAATAAATTTAGTTTTTAATTGTGTACTCAGGAGATATCATGATATTTGGCAGGTTGAGTACATTATCAATATTTTGTCTTCGACATATCTGACCACCATATGATTTTAATTTATTATCAAATTTCATTATTATACGGGAAGTGTGTTCATCGCCTTTGCATTTTATCAGCATCCACATCGCATAGAAGGATAAAAGCCTGCACACCTTCATTAGTTGATATAATGAACATCCAAATTTCAATTGTATGATATGAATGTCTTTGCAATTATTTATTTCCGATTTAACCAAACCGTGTTTAAATTGTTTTACAAATTTATCATTCTTTATTCTTGTTTTGTGAAGCTTAAAATTCGTGAATATTGGTAGCAAATCGTTATCTAGACATATTTGATTGAAAGTCAAATCAAGTTTACGCTTGATAAGTCGGTAATATAATCTTTCAGCAGCGCGAAATTCTGGTAGCTGTACTTGTTTGAAAATTCAAAACATGAAAGGAGTACCATTTGGCAACACAATAAAAAAACGCAAAAATTTCTTGTGATATTTAGATCTTGACATAGATCGTCATCAGACATCTGTAAAATAAAAAATACAAATTACAGGAATACAAAAAATACAAAAATACAAATTAAAGGAATTTAGTGCCTGATGCATGGTCAAACTGCGATACGCACTACCATGCACAGATCGCATGCTAAATTCTCTCTGATGACTTAGATTAAGGGTAGTTCTGCTTTTCGAGCTTCAAACACTGTTTAAGCGTGTGTCAAGGTGCATATGAATGATTATTGTAGTCACGGTATTGATGAGCTCCGTTAGAACGAAACGCGTCTACCGTTATTAAGTTTGTCGTCACACATGGGATGACTGGGCATACGTAGCGACTTTGAATAATGCGGTTCTATATCTTGGTCTGATGAATATATATAGAATGCTGCCTGGTGTTTATGCCCTTTTGCTAGGAAAACATAGTGATTTATATATAACCATTCTACTCTTAAATTATATATATTAAAACTGCTGTCAGTACTTAATTGAACTACACTCAACAATCAGCATGATAGTCGTCACTACTAGACGTCAGAGATGACCGCCAGCGCTCATCATTAGTGTGAGCTATCTCGATAACGTTTTGGTTGCCTGTGTGACTTTTGAAAAAAGCATTTCCGATAAATTGCTTAAGTTTTGGCGGCAAAAATCTCGTAAACTGAGAACTTGCTTATCAGACCTATCCATATCAGGCGATTCATTTGTTGCTGCATCGCGTCGCTCGTTGGATACTTGAATGGATTCGGCACGTATATATTACAGTTAGCATCAAATATTCTTTAAAAACAACGGTCCATGACTCAATTGGAATACGACAATGTGGTAAAAACGGCTCTAGGTACTTAACTGGACTAAACTCAACAATCATCATAATATTCGTTACTACTCGACATCAGAGATGACCGACTGCTCTCATCAATAGTATGATCCATGTCGATGGCGTTTCGGTTGCTCTGTGACTTATATTTTAATATTTTTATAAGCGGTTTTCACTTTATATTTGATAGATTATCTAATTTAGTTGTTTCGTATGTCTGGGATTTCAAATGCTTATTTGCTTATACAATATATTAATTTTTATCTTATATGACTGTTTCTCCTCCTTTATTACTTCGTTTAATAATCACATCATCTATTTGGTCTTAAGTAAAATATATAAATCAACACAATATATAAAGAATAAATTTAAACTCAATAGTAAATATATAAACTCAATAGTAAAATATATAAATCAACACAATAATATAAAGAATAAATTTAAACTCTTAAGTGGTAAATTTTTATGGATGGATAATAAATAATATACTTTGTATTAGAATAAGATACTAGATAGTTATTTCAGAGGAAATACATCATTAGCATGTATTTGGCCCCGCTGCTATGTTGGGTAGAGGAGTTAGGGGCCGAAACCTGATAGCATAGCAGTTCCTCCTGATGACCTCTAATTCTTATTCTGATACAACGTCTGTTATTTATTAGTCAATTCATAAAAATGACTTTTATTTTATATTTCAATTTTTTATTTTAACTTGATTTAAATTATAGAAAATCTAAAAACAATTATTAATTTTATTATTTAATTATTAAATTTTGATTTAGCATTATTATGTTTTGTTTATTTTATAATTATATTAAATACGTAGACTCAGTTAGCTGATTTAATTTGTTCTACTGACATGTTATTATTGACCTGTGGACTTTGTTTTCCCGGTAATATGACCTCTGCCAGAAATACTGAAACTGTATTATTGGTTACGACTTTACTATTATTTTTTCTTATTTTCAAACAAGTTTGATGAATTATTAATTCTTAAAAAAGGGAGAAGTTTGCATCCCAAGGTGTTTACACTTTAAAATGTAAACTGCTTCACGTGATCACGTTTAAGAGACCAGGTAATGGCCAATAGCTAGGTCGCGTAGCGCGTGGAGTGAAGGTGGTAGATCTTTATAGATCTTGTTCCAGCCTGCAACCGCCTTAAGCAGGGCAGCCCCCTGTCAGATGCTGCTGGATGGCCCGTTGTAAGTTTAGTCTGAGTCAACTAAACTAGATGGCGACACCGAAAACGCAACGTTAAAAATTATGACTTAAAAGTTACATGTACTCAACCATATTGGAAAAATACGTAAGTACTAATGATTTCAATTTTAGATCTTTTAAATGTAACAGAAAAATTGTATAGTTTTGTGATGTTATAAATAATAATTGTATTGTAAGTAATACGACAAACAAATGTTTTTCATTAAATATTAATAATAATTGTAACTGCAATACCGCAGGTGTAGTGTATCTAATGCAATGTACATGTGGATTGCAGTATATAGGAAAAACATATCAAATGTTAAAAACTAGGTTTATGCAACACATATATAATATACAGCATAATAGTCAAACTATTTTTCATAAACATATGAGATTAATAGGACATGATATTAAAAACTGTAAATTATTTATTTTAGAACATATTATCGAAGAAAACAATTCAATATTAAATCAAAAACTATTGGAAAAATAAGATTTTTGGATAAAAACGCTTAATTCCATGTACCCATTAGGATTGAATGACGTGATACAAGGAATTGGCAGAAGTAGTATAATACATAATAAACAACTATATTATAATAATCTAGTTAAATGCAAACCAAGAAGTCATGGTGAAAAAAGGAATAAGAAAAATAGAGTTAAAAATATTAAAAACGATTTGTATATAAATGAACAATTAGAAATATTAAAACAACTTTTAAGAGATAATACGCTAAATGATCTTTATGTAAATATGAGAAGTTTTACCAAAGATATCATATGTTCAATAAATCAAAAATTAATTAACAACTATGATATGCTAAGTTGTATAATAGACAGTTATTGTAATACAAAATACTATAATCGTAAAATAAATGTTAATAATAACAATAGAAAATATACATTAATCATAAACTTCATTAATAAATGTATAGATAACATAAATATAGCTGGACTTTTAAATAATTCTAAAAGTAAAGAAATAATAGGGTTAGATTTAAGTAAATATATTCATAAAATAAGGTATAAATTCCTACCACCATTAGGACGAAAAATTTGTAATAATAAAGAATTAAAATCAATATGTAACGATAATATTAGAAACATAATGGAAACAGAATGCAATTGTAAAAGTCTTAGCTTTGATAAAATAAATGAACATATATGTACCCATAATCTAGAATTAATTGAAAATTGTGAATTAAGAAAGCTGCTATCAAAAGGGTATAAATATAGATTAAATAACAACAACGACAAAAATAAAATTTACAGTTCGTTATATAATAACTTAAATGATTACTTTAATAAGCTGATTAATAGTGAAAGCTCGAATATATCTAAGATAAAAATTTGGAAAGATTATATATTTGATAAAATTAAAAATAAAATGAAAATAGCAAACAATAACAAAAGGAAAAATAAAATTAATAAAGATATGTATAAAGAACTTACTAAATTAAAGGATAACTATATAATAACAACTATTGATAAAGCTAGTAATAACTTTGTCTTCATATGCAAAAAGCTTTATTATGATATACTAATGAAAGAGGTTAATTCTAATGATTTAAATGTAAATCCAACATATGAACGTAGTGAGTTGAGTTTAGAAACAATTATTACAAGTCACTGTTCTATAATGGATAAAAAGGGTATAAAGGTTGAATTAGATAATAAAACTATACCTATATTATATTGGAATCCAAAATTACATAAAAATCCAATAAAACCTAGGTTCATATGTAGTGCGTTTAAATGTACATTAAAACCACTTTCTGTCTATATGAATAAAATACTTAAAGTAATTAAAGCACATTTTAAAAAATATTGCAAGTTAATCGAAATTAATACTGGTATAAAACACTATTTCAGTATTAATTCTACAAAAGAATTTTTAGAACAGACAAAAGGAATAAATTTTCAAAATATAAATACATACGATTTTAGTACGCTTTATACAAATCTAGATTTAGTAGATATTAAAGAAGCGTTAGTAAAATTAATTAATCTTATATTCGGAAAAAGATATACATATATATGTTATAATAATTATAACGCCTATCTAACAAAAATTAAACCATCAAGTAAATATAAATATATGGATAAAATTGAATTAATAGAATCCTTAAATATTTTGATAAATCAAAATTATTTAAAAGTAGGGACATCTATATTTAGACAAGTAAAAGGTGTTCCAATGGGTGGTAATAGTAGCCCAATTATAGCTGACTTGTTTTTAAGCTTTATAGAATATGAATTTGTTCATAACTGTGTAAAAACTAAATCTAAACAATATAAATATATGAAATATATGTTTCGATATATTGATGATATATGTGTATTTAATTCTAATAATTTTTATTCAATTAGTGAGCACATTTATCCAGAAAGCCTTATTCTTAATAAAACCAATATTAATGATAAAGAAGGTGTATATCTAGATATGAACATTAAATTAACATTAACTAAAACTACTATTAATTTATATCGTAAAGATGACATATTTAAATTTACAAGAAACATATTTTTGCATGAGCATTCATGCATACCATATAATATAAAATATAATACATTAAATAATGAAATTTTAAGAATTGCAACAATATGTAATGATATTGGCTTTCTTCAAAATCATTTAAATAATTTAATAGATACATATTTTAAACTAGGTTACTATAAAAATAACATCAAGCAGAAAATAGTAAAATATATAAATCAACACAATAATATAAAGAATAAATTTAAACTCTTAAGTGGCAAATTTTTATGGATGGATAATAAATAATATACTTTGTATTAAAATAACATACTAGATAGTTATTTCAGAGGAAATACCTCATTAGCATGTATTTGGCCCCGCTTGCTATGTTGGGTAGAGGAGTTAGGGGCCGAAACCTGATAGCATAGCAGTTCCTCCTGATGACCTCTAATTCTTATTCTGATACAACGTCTGTTATTTATTAGTCAATTCATAAAAATGACGTTTTTTTTAAATTTCATTTTTTTAACTTGATTTAAATTATAGAAAATCTAAAAACAATTATTAATTTTATTATTTAATTATTAAATTTTGATTTGGCATTATTATGTCTTGTTTAGTTTATAATTATATTAAATACGTAAACTCAGTTAGCTGATTTAATTTCTTTATATTGAAATTTCTCGTAGACGTACATTTATCTTGACTATTTTACAAAAAGAGTTGATCAAATTTCGTTAATCTCTTTGTGGTTTATATTGTTCGTATTAAATTATGTAGTTTATATCAATGATATTGTTCGTACTGAATTATGTTTCTAAATAATTTTTATCGAAAAGAGAATTTTTAACATAATTGATAACGGCCTTAGCTCTAACAATTCTAATGATCATTGCTAAATTATCTTTTCGATAAGTTTTATTTATGTTGTTGATATTTTTAAAGCATCGCGTTCTGCGATTTGAATAAAATATAGAATTTTTTAGTTAATTCGTTAATTTTTTAGTTAACATTTTAGTTCATTCTTCTGGTTCATCTCAATAACTTCCTTGATTTTAACACTGTTTTGTATTTAAAATTTGATGAAATTGAAAAATATTATTTGTATTATGATATCATTGCATTTACATCATTATATTTTTTGTATCATGTATCATAATACTCTTTTGTATTTATTATATTATGCCATAATTAAAGTTACATGCTCGGTTAGCGATATATCCATAGTATTTGAGTACTTCGTTTCAAAGTAATTTTTCGTCGTTTTTCAAAATTCTTTTCTCTATGTCAAACGTGAAGTAATTTGATGTCAAAATTAAGCGTAGAATTGTACAAATTCTTCTTCACTTAGGCTGGTTGTAAGTAGTTCCTAACACTGCAGATGATGTTGTTGGTAACTATATTTGTGTATAGTGATTCTAGAATATAATTCTTATTCGTTTTGTATCTGAAATTCTCAAATTTTCGTAAGAAATCATTTGTACTATACTGATACATGATTTTATGTTTTTAAGGCTACCATACAGTTTCATATGCACATGTTTTGAAATTGAAGATATTTACGTTATCCATATCCTTGAATTTAGCAAATTTTAATTTATAGAAACCAAGAAAAATCAACCACAAAATAGATTTTTGCAGTTGTTACTAATTGGCCTACACTGTACGGTGTTGTATTTTTATGTTATTCAAAAAATAAATACAACTTTTCAGGGGTGGTATGGGAATTTATTAATTTCTTTTGTGGTGTTTTACGAAAACGGTCACAATATATATGGTTCATTTATATAAACTTCACTTTTAAAGTTGATATATATTTACAGAAAAATGACAAAATAATTGAACTCCATGCGCTCCTACCTATACCGGTTCATATGCCACTGATGTGGAGGAAAGTTTCTTTGAGAACCGCGAACACAGTAAATGGATCAGATATATAAACGATATCTTATAGTATTGGGTTCATAAAAATAATAACCTCGAACATTTCCTAAATCAATTAAACATATTTAACAAATAACAATTAATGAGGATTGCTCCACTAACTTCTTAGCTACAAAACTATACCGTGATGAACAACATAATTTACAATGTACAGTATATCTCAATGTGCCGCAATGAGATCATTGCTGCACATAGTAGCGGCCATTCAACGGAAAACAAACGAATATTAATCCGAAATAAAGCAATGCGCATAGGAATTATATGCACTACAAAAAAGATTTTGAAACTTAAATATGCTGAAAGATGACCTCAAAGTCAAATGTTACTCCGATGGTCAGATCCACTCGCAACTTGATTACGTCGACAACCTTCTCAAGATAATAAAAACTTAAATTGTCCTTGGAACAATAAATGACAATAAATTATCGGGCAATAAATGCTAATAATAACAATAAAAAATATACATTAACCATGAAATTCAATTAAATGAACAATTAAAAATATTAAAACAACTTTTAAGAGATAATAAGCTAAAAGATCTTTATGTAAATATAAGAAGTTTTTCTAAAGATATCATATGTTCAATAAATCAAAAATTAATTAACGACTATGATAGGCTAAGTTGTATAATAGACAGTTATTGTAATACAAAATACTATAATCGTACAATAATTTTTTTTTTGAAAGAGAAAAATTTATTTATAAAACTAAAACAAATAAAGTTGGATCAATAATTAGCTGCTCTCGTCAGCCTCACTGATGGCTACAACGTTGTTTCGGGTTTTGTTAACGGATCCTGGTTTTGTTCTTGCGCTTCGAAGACACGCGCTGGCTGAACGGGAGATCCCAAAGGCGACACGGCGCTTAATGCGTGACACGATGTGCGCGTACGATTCATTTCCTCGGCGAGCCTTAACTGCAGCAATTTTCTGGAATAACCCATTCGCCTCCTTTCCCATGCCACCGGATGATGAAAAAATGAGTGGAATAAATTTGCCCTTTTCAACAGTCTCGATTCTTTCCCAATATTTTGAATTCTTTCTGGACGAAAACGTCCAGAAAACGTCCGCTCGAATCTCTCATTTCCCAATCCTCGACATGATATGTCCAGTCGAGCACCCAGGTCACGACTGGTCGCGTTGTTTTCAAAATTCAAAGTATCTGGGACAGGTTGCAGTCTAGGTTCAGTCTCAACGTCACGACTAGGTGACGTTAACTCCTTTACAATTATGTCGCGAACCGCATCGTGCCTTATTGATGGCAGACCACCTTTGCGACAAGATAGTCCATGGCTCAAGGTCATTAAGTCACCACATGGACATATGGAACCAATCAAATCCCGCGGGGTTTGACCATAGCGTGCGGATAGGGCATCCGTAAACTCTTTCGCTGACAGATGAAAGTGCTCACTTTTCAATGGAAGGGCACTTAGCCATGATGACGCACCATTTCTCTGGGCATGTTTTATTGCAGTCCGCACAGTCGTGTCCATTTTTTGAATCGTATCTGACAAACGACAGTTTAGTGAAGTTATGCGACCCGTTGCCAAACATTGAACCAGTTTTGATTGAGAGTTTCGTAAAGCTTGTCCTGTAATTCCAGACTCGTATGTATGGCTGATTGCTAGCGAAAAATCATAATCTAGTGAGGATGTAACTGCAGGGTCATGTACTCCCAGTCCGCCTAAACTTAATGGAGATGTCAAAATAGTATCCCATCCGTTTTCGGTTGGCAACCCTGCCATTTTTGGCAAGAGTTTATCCCTTAACAGACCAGAAACAATTTTCAACTGATCGGTGTTGCAATCTATCGTTCTTGTTATGTATGTCCACTTCGATTGGATTGCTTTTGTAAGGCCTATGTATGCAACATGAGGGTCAACATTTGCTACTTCAGCCAAGCTTTCGAGAAGACTGACCCAACCATCGACGCATTGGCTGACTTTCATTGCTTCATATTGTGGTGTACCAATAGCGGAGCCTAGTACTGATATTCCATATATACTGATCTCTATATCGGGCGAAGGGTGTTGGTCGATTTCGAGGCTTCGATGTGAAAGCAGTTTTGATTTGCTTGGATTCACTATATAGCCATACTTTGGACCTTCCCTCATTAAAACATCCCACACTTTCTTGATATTCGGTAGGTCTCCGACAAAATTAGCGTCATCGGCATACCACACCTGATGAACGTTAGGAACGCGTTGGTGAATTTTGTCTATTAGCGGTAGTGAAGCCAGAGAAAAACATGGCATTGCGAAGGGGTCGCCTTGAGTAAAACCCTCCTCAGATAGCAAAGTATCGGTTCCGACAGCCAACATTGAAGGATTTTGATATAAGTTATGCAATATACAGGATAATGACGGGCATATGAATTTGAGATTATGGAGAGCTGCTTGTCTGTTTATTTTGTTGAACGCATTAGTCGCATCGATTGAAAGGAGACACGAATCGGGGTTTTTTTTGTACAAAGATCGAAGCTTGTGGACGGCATGCTCAACACCACATCTTTGACCTGCAGCTGTTTGAACATTTCCTGCGACATCCTGTATGTCATCTCTTACAAGGGTGAGGATGGCCTTTGAGATTATTCGTCGAGATGTGTCCGAAATGCCTATTGGACGGATACCACCATTGCTCTTTTTCAATGCGATCAGTCTGCAGCTCGTAAACGCTTCTAAGATTTTTGGCGGGATCGGCTCGGTTGCAATCCAAATTGCGAAACTTGCCAGCGACTGTGATAACATTTGAGATTGAACTCCGAAATGGGTTAGCATATGTTGCCAGGCAGTGGAATCAAGACCTGACGGACCTGCACCGCCTTTGGTTCGCCCGCACGCAGAAAGGATACTATTCTCGTCAATGGCGTAAAAGCGGCTGGCGTGATGCTCTTTGGAGTTTGGATGCATCGATGTGAGCAACACTTCGTTTGGCGGAATTTGCGCTGAGGGATGAAGGTCCTGAAGTCTCGATAGAACTGATCTTCCATTTACGATTTCATCAGGGCGTAACACGGCTGATAATGCTTTTTGTTCTAAAACAGAAGTGGAAGCTGTCACCTTTCCTGATGTTAGAAGTTGCTGGTAGCGACGTATCCAATCTTTGCAATTTTGTGTTCGTTTGCTTGCTAGGTGGCGCTGATAGTAGTGAGCCTCCTTGTACAGAACTCCATATTCCTCCTCACACCAGCTTTTCAGACGTCTCTCCAGGACTTTTCGGATGGAGGAAACCCTAGCGGTCGGAATACGTTGTAAGATAAGCTGGGACAATACGACTGCCTTTTTTAGATAAGATATGTCATGATCACGTTCGTGAATTGCTTTTGAATACAACGATGCGAGGGTAGCAACAAAACGATGACTAGCTGTGCATACAGGGAGGATAAAAAGATTCGGTGCCCAGTGGGAGACATTATAGTAGATCTCATCAATGCTCAATGTCATTTGATTTGGGGCATGTGCACTTTCGTGGAAATGTAAATTAGGACTCCTATTTGCGATGTTTTTATCATTTGAAAGTATAGATGTTGTCGGATTTCCCGAGTTTGTTTCTATTTGGCATGTGCTACTGTCGACATTGTAATCTGTATCAGCTTGTAAATCCCCCGTTCCCTTTGCAACGAGTACGCTCGCTTGTAACGTTTGAAGGATGCGGTTCCGGCAGTTAATCGCTCTGCAATTGAAACATGACGTTTTGCTCTTTGCGCATTTACAACCCTTGCATCTAGCTGCAGGACCATTACACGAACAACAAGGGATCACTGATGAAGGTTTTCCTTGTACCATTGTAACTGGAACAAACTGTGAGAATTGTCAAGATTCGATCGGTTTGAAACGTTTTCACGTACTCCGGGAGAGCCCTGGACGTACGACTTCGTTGACGTGTGTAAATTTAGATGGTGTATACTGTTTTCACGTGATAACAATAGAAAATATACATTAATCATAAACTTCATTAATAAATGTATAGATAACATAAATATAGCTGGACTTTTAAATAATTCTAAAAGTAAAGAAATAATAGGGTTAGATTTAAGTAAATATATTCATAAAATAAGGTATAAATTCCTACCACCATTAGGACGAAAAATTTGTAATAATAAAGAATTAAAATCAATATGTAACGATAATATTAGAAACATAATGGAAACAGAATGCAATTGTAAAAGTCTTAGCTTTGATAAAATAAATGAACATATATGTACCCATAATCTAGAATTAATTGAAAATTGTGAATTAAGAAAGCTGCTATCAAAAAGGTATAAATATAGATTAAATAATAACAACGACAAAAATAAAATTTACAATTCGTTATACAATAACTTAAATGCTTACTTTGGTAAACTGATTATGTAAAAAGCTTCATATGCAAAAAAGCTTTATTATGATATACTAATGAAAGAAGTTAATTATAATGATTTTAATATAAACACAACATATGAATGTAGTGATTTAAATCTAGAAACAATTATTACAAGTCATTGTTCTATGAAGGATAAAAAGGGTATAAAAATTGAATCAGATAATAAAACTATACCTATAGTATATTGAAATCTAAAATTACATAAAAATCCAATAAAATCTAGGTTTAAATGTAATAACATGAATGTAGTGATTTAAATTTAGAAACAATTATTACAAGTCACTGTTCTACAATGGATAAAAAGGGTATAAAGGCTGAATTAAATAATAAAACTATACCTATATTATATTGGAATCCAAAATTACATAAAAATCCAATAAAACCTTGGCTCATATGTAGTGCTTTTAAATGTACATTAAAACCACTTTCTGTCTATATGAATAAAATACTTAAAGTAATTAAAGCACACTTCAAAAAAATATTGTAGTAATCGAAATTAATACTGGTATAAAACACTATTTCAGTATCAATTTCACAAAAGAATTTTTAGAAAAGGAATAAATTTTCAAAATATTAACAATTTCGATTTAAGTGGGCTTTGAAAAAATTTAGATTTAGCTGATATAATGGAAACGATTGAAAAATTGATTTTATATTCGGATATAAATATACACAAGGCATATCTAATAAAAATTTAATCATCAAGTAAATATAAATACATTGATATATTGTATAAATAAAAACCTTGAAAATTTTGATAAATTAAAATGTTTTAAGCAAAGAATTTATTATTAATTTAGTTCTAAAATAATGGCTTTTATTAAATTGTCAAATGAGATTTAAATATTAATAGATATCATTTTTAATAAGTCGTTTGGATAGTAGTCCAAGCTATTATTTCAATGACTGAAAACGTATTTTACCATTTATAAGAATTTTATTTTTTATGATTGGATTAATATATGACATATTTGTGTTAGAATGCAGATTATAGGTTATAACGAGAAGTCGTTCTGTTATCAGAACGGTTTTAATTTTTACACATTTAATTTTTAAAAATTTAAATATCGCTATACGTCTGTATAAAGTTGTCGGTATATGTTACCCGTTAAAATAACAGTTTCTCCAGATGACATCTAATTATTATCTATTAATTAGTTTATAAAATACTAGAATATGATTATATATGAAAAATATGTATTGTAATATGTATTTATTGTATATAATATAAATATGAATATTATATATGTTATATTTTCATATTATACATGTATGTTATATTACATAAATATGTAATATAAATGTATTTATTGTATATTTATGAAATTTGTATATTATTCATTATTCGGTTCATAAAAATTGAGTTATAATATGTTCTTAGCTTATATTTTTCTATATTATTTATTTAAAGACATGTATTCTATACATGCTATTATAAAGAATACATGAAAGTTCTGAGTTATAATTTTTTTTAAGATTGAGCCATTTACATTATATATATCGAATGCTACCCTAATAAACCTATTTCATAAAACTTTTTTTAATTAAAACGAACAGGAAAGTATAAACCTGCATTCTTTTTTACAACCTTCGTCGGGAAGCTTAACCCGGAATGCACCCACCACAGATGCTTATGGAAATGTTAGAAACCTATGTTTCTAACATTTACGCTTTTACGACAGATTTTATGATATTTTGTTGTTTATCGGCAGATTCTCAAAATTGATGCTTCCTCCGATTACTTTCGAAGAATTTCAGTTATCTGCTAAATTTGTATTGTCATTGATCATTTCATGTGACTGTCGTCATGTGATTTAAAGTAGAAACTGTAAATTTTAAAATCATTTTTAAAAGTTGGATTTTTTGTATTGTTGCATTATGCTCATTGTATAACACAACTCTGAATTAAAATTAAATAGAAATCAAACATTCAATGTTTGCGAGTTTTCATTACGGAGATAGGGTGTCGCTTCTAATTTATTCTGGACAAATTGTAAAATAAGGGAAGCTGAAAAAGTAATTGATAAATACAAAGTGCGTCAATCGTGCAACATTAAAAGCACCACATTATCATGTGGTCATATACATCATATAATTGTTGAATGTGGAAATTGGGTCATGTTTCTTTGAATAAAATAGATGGATTTTTCATGTCATATTTTAGATTTAAAAACAAATCTTGTTACTCATTAGTGAATGACTTGTATTTTTGATATAAAACAATGGTATTGTAATGTATCAGTGTTCTTTCAAATTCTGCGACGGATGCATATAACCACCATCCCTCGGTCGATATCACATTCGTTTTTGATGGAGAACACGTGGACTATTCTTTCGAACAAAATGCACATTAGTTAGTTTTTCAGCTCAGACATTTTTTCATAAATTGATCTAGTTTACATGTGCATTGAGATAGAAAACACAGGTTTTTATTCGATTCGATAAACAAAGCTATCTTGACAGTATGCCAATATAAATAGAAAATACATTTGCTGCTATACATTTTGCCGACACGTTACCCAATTCCTAAGTTTTAGTGCAACCTGTCTAAAACTTACACCTTAATGTGCAGTATTCGCTTTTCACTTCACGCATAAGACCTTGACTACCCTGTGCAAAAGGAATTGATATATAAACGTAGATATATAGAGGAAGGGCGCAATATGAACATAGTGAGCTTGATAATAAATGACCGCGTGATAACATGAGCGTAATCTAATGATAAGATGGAAACTGACTGATTTCCGAGGATTTACTGGTTTATAGTAAGACACATTATTTAAAATTTCGCCATTTATTCGGGACTACTACGAATTGTTCATAGTTAATCAAATAGTTACTCAGATTTTGGAATCAAAATTCTTAGCAATAACGTTCTTTAGGTTCAAATATACTTCATTATTGTTTTAACTCATTCTATTAAACTTTATTTCATAAATGTATTTTTATGCAAAAATGCAACTTCTAAACTATAATTATATAAATTAATTAATTAAATTAATTAATTATAACTATGATTATAATTATATTACTTGCAACTATAATTATCTGGTCAATCCCAGTTTGCAATTGCAACTTGTTACAAGTGGATATTGAGGGATACGCAAGCTAACTGTTTTAATTTAGTGAATTAGTCTGTAATTTACTGCAATTAGTTCATTTGGGACTAATTGCAGTAATATCAAGTAAGCCGTTATAAGCCGCTAAAATGTGGCCAATATCCAGCTTTGCATAGTAAAGCAAAATCAATTTGTTCAAATCAGAATGTTAATACTGTAAGTAGTAGCTCATTGTTATATTTGATGCAGTTACGAAATTCAATAGGCTTTCCCACAAATAACGAAAATAAAACAAATTTTTGAAATTTTCTCAAAATTTTATTTTGCATGATTTGACTTTGAAATCGATGAATATTTTTTATTAGTAAAATAAAATTGTTCTATACGACGAATATCGCCATTCAAAGCAAAATACTAAATAAATCAAGTACTTGAAATTTAGATGTTCGATTAATGAATAAATAAAATAAAAAATCATATTTCATTATATTTAAGAATTAAAAAAATCGCAATCAAGCATTTAACTTTAAGTGATCTCTATTATTTATATTATTATAATATTATAATAATTATATTTAATATGTTTTGATTATCTTTAATCAAAAATCTATTGATCATTCTTTATATATAATCAATTGATTATATATAGTCAATTTAAAATCAATTGGTTATATATCTTTATAATTAATTATAGTATTAAATATACTTTTGAATTGAAAATAGAAGCTTTATTTAAAAAATGCTCAGCTCTTTCTGATGATGTTTAATCCCTATTCTGATACGTTGTTTGTTATTTATTAGTCAATTCAATAGAATTGACTTTTATTTTAAATTTCAATTTTGAATTTTAAAATTGATATAAATTATATAAGATCTTATAACAATTATTTTTTATTTTAATTATTAAAATTTTACTTTTCATTTATTTAATTTATAAATAATATAAAATAAATAGTTAATAATGATCTATTATTGATAAAGAATTATTGGAGCTGGATCACAAAAATGGGAAAATTTTATTTGATATTTCGCTTGCCCCTTTTAGCATCTTCAGAAAATTACATTATATTAGAAAATTATATTATATTTAATAATATATAGTATGCATGAATGCTTATACAAAAATATGTTTCTTGTAAATTTAAATATGTCATCTTTACGATATAAATTAATTGTAGTTTTAGTTAATGTTAATTCAATGTTCATATCTAGATATACACCTTCTTTATCATTAATATTGGTTTTGTTAAGAATAAGGATTTCTGGATAAATTTGTATTATAAATTTGTATTATAATTTGTTTTAATGTATTATATTATATTATATGGTATTTATTATAATAAAACTATCCAGTATCATATTCTAATACAAAGTATATTATTTATTATCCATCCATAAAAATTTTCCACTTAAGAGTTTAAATTTATTCTTTATATTATTGTGTTGATTTATATATTTTACTATTTTCTGCTTGATGGTATATTTATAGTAACCTAGTTTAAAATATAATTATTTAATGTATTATATTTAATATTATATGGTATGCATGAATGCTCATGCAAAAATATGTTTCTTGTAAATTTAAATAGGTCGTCTTTACGATATAAATTAATATTTTTTGTAAATTTAAATATGTCATCTTTACGATATAAATAAATATATAAATATATTTTTTATAAATACATATTTTAAAGAATTATTGGAGCTAGATTAAAATAAATAGAAAAAATTTATTTGATATTTCGCTTATCTCTGTTAGCATCTTCAGAAAATTTCAGATTGTAATTTTCTAATTTATACAGAAGTTAGAGAGATATCAAATCCAATTTTCCCATTTTTTTATCCAGCTCCAATAATTATTTAATATAAAATACGTAAACTCAGTTAGCTGATCTGATATTTATTAAAATACAAAAATCAGATGTAAAAAATAATTAAACAATCTTTTTATAAAAATTTAATAATTTATTTCATAAAAATATACTTTTATTGCTACCAATAGAACTGTAATTTCTCTTTGTTGTTTTATATTTACTTAATAAACGAAACTTTTAAATTTCTTTAGTATTTTTGATATATAATGTTGATTTTAATAGCGACAAAAAATAAATACATTTTACATTGAATACATTTTTACATGGATAAAAATTAAATGCACTGTAAATGTTGTATACGAAAATTGAATGTAATATTTGTACAAAAAATTCAATTGTGAGATATTTGATTTGTATAAGCGATCGCTACTTACTGCATTAATTAATGCTTTGCTAATAAATAAGGCATGGTGGGTAATACAAGGTAAGGATTAAAGACAGAACATAATATCACTAAAACAGAAAAACAATACACTCCATTCACGTTATTGTTTAAAGTCGGAGTTTTCAAACAATAAAACTTCTAACTGTCTATTGTCGACTACAAGCCACTCATAAACTACCAGATTTCTTAATGATTTTTCAATAATGGTAGTTTTGACAAAGGGAGCTTGAGAAGTCTTGGCCCTTATTCTTGGTAGTTAATATTAATGTTCTGTTCAGATTCTTCCGTATTAATGTTTTTAATTAAAATGTAGATTTTTGGAAAACACAGATAGAAATTCCACTAACAACAATTTATGTTTTTTTTAAATGTAGATAATATTTCGCCAGATAATATCAAAGCCAGATAATATTTCGTCTTGCTATTAAGTAATTTATCTTATTTATTAGTAGAGAGAGTGAAATAGAATTTTTTTATTTTAAATATCAAATTTTCGATCGCCAATTTTTATTTTAAATTAAAATCTATTTAATAAATAATGTGTCAAATGTTAAAGGTGAAAAATACTAAAATATCTTAGTCAATCTACAAAAAGAATAGAATTATCCATTATGTCAGCGTAAATCTTCATGCAGTCTGTCGTCTATACGGACAGCGCAATAGATGCCCTCGTTGTCTGATAATTCTGCGTCTTCACGCTACTCCATATTCAGAGTAGTACCCGCCTCACCTTTGCCAATCGCCGTTATCTCCTTGCTGTAGACAACGCTCGGCAGCTACAGGAACGCTACAACCATCGGCAAACCGGGAATTATCTTCTCTGCTTAGATCCTCGTGTGAAGACCCCATGTTTGAATCTTCAGCACCGTCTTCGAAAATGCGGCTCTCCGACCTTGTGAAGGATAAGTTGGGCCGATTAATGGTCGCAACATTGACCTATTCGCTTTCTCCCTCTGTAACTCGCATTGCTCGAAGTTTTCGCATTTCTCGATTGTCCCTGATGTCCAATAAGTTTGCTGGCCTGCCCGTCACGATCTCTCGCGGTCGCTGTTGTTCGTTGCTGGATTGTTTATTTTTTATTCTAAATTTCGATGATAGCCTAGTGCTATCATCATAAGGATAAAATTATGCAACATGTTTACTGCTTTTACTGCTATTAACTGTTTTTATTTTTACTGTTTTTTAAACAGTAAAAATATTTTGTACAATTTTATCGTGATGATAGCAGTTGGCTATCGAAGATTTGATATTTAAAATAAAAAGTTTCTCTTTCATTCTCTCCGCTAATAAATAAAAGAAATCAATGTGTGAACAGTCATTTTATAATATTAAATTTTATAATTTTATTAATTTGATAATCTAAATATGTAAACGCTTTAATATTTTTAAAACTTTAAAATGTATTTAAGCTTTCATTACATTTTTTTAATTTTTAATCTATTTAAACTACAAGTATTTGACACCATAATAAATAAAGTAATAAACATAAAATTAATCCGAAAGAATACAACTTTTATTTACAGCAAGAACAGGAAAAAAGACTAAAAACTGTTATGATTTTAAAAAATTTCTCTGCGAATCTTAACCCGGGATTTACCAAAGACGCCTAGCCCTCAATGGAGGCTAGGCGTCTTATCTTCGAGTTTCGGCTTTTACATTTCAATCATAAAAAGTATAAAGATTTGATACTTTTGACCTTTAAATCTATTATATCGATATAATAATATGTAAATTTATTACAAATACAAACAGTCCACATATATTAGGTGTGTATTTTGTATTACTATTTCCTATAGTTTATCTATCATCCATTTTTACTTTCAATTTATCAGAACGTTTTCACGGTGTAATCAAACAAACGACAAAATTCATGTCTACTTTTACGTTTTTCGCATCTATACACACAATACAGATATAGTTCCTGTAATTTTGTGAAGAGTGAGTATAATGTCGTATTTTCCATTTTTATTTCACAGGTATCCAATTGTTTTTTACAGTATTTGATTTTCTGATTAATTTTATGGTTTTATTTAGGTTGTTTTGTAACGAAACATAGGAATCCATAGGAAACAATAACCCGCAAGCGTTACATTAACTGCGTGTTTGTTTTTAAAACAGTCAACGTTGGTCACTATTGTGATGCTCCCATTTATTGCGTACGAGTGCTACTACAGCGTACGAGTGCTTTTAGAAACTATATAATTTTAGCCACATATACACCACCCTATAATCGTTTTCCATTCTTTGCTTAGTGAGAAAAATCAATATATATATTAGTCTATCAATAAATCACTGTATATAGTTACGAAAATTGAGTTATTACAAAAAACGTTAAAGGATATTCAAATACCTTAATACATTACAAATTGCTTTTGTTGTTTTAGAAAATGTTTTTATTAACATTTTAAAAAATAAAGTTAGTATCTAAATTTCTATTTTCAATTTTTATAAACGAATAATCTGAGCAAATTATTGTTATTTAAATTAACGCTGTCACTCCTTAGTGTAATATAAGTCAATTGACGAAAGAAGTGTGAAAAACTACGAAAGAATTTCAGTTGCTTTTCTGTAACGTATCGGCTTCTTGAAAGAAGTATAATATGAACTCGATTGTACTACCAAAATGACTGCCGCCTAATTAGTGTATGCACGGAGAATTTTACTAGTTTTTTGTGCTTGGTAATCTACGGATACTCTTCTAAACATGTCTCACTCCTTAGTGTAATATAGAAGAAATATTGAAATTTTTTGAAAAAGACAGATATGTAATGTATCTTGACCCATTGCAATCAGAGCAAAACAAAATTAGTTTAAGCAATTTAAACAATACAATTTTATTTGCTTATTATTTACAGACTGAGAACGACATTTCTACAACTTCTCATCTGTTGTCAAATAAAAATTTATTATTTGTTCTATGCTAACATAATAGTTTTCTTCAATGTTTCAATATTTGTTGATATTCCAAACATTTTCATTTTCAATGTTAATTAAAATATAATTAATTTATAATTTTTATTATAAAGTAAAAAATAATTGATTCTGATTCATTGTTTTAATTTGGAATTTTACTTTAGAGATCATATAAACGGCATTAATAAAATTGAATTAAAAAATCTAATTTCAAGACAAGATTACAAGATAGTTTTCCAGATATGCTTAAAACCTTCATTTTATAATTGTAATAAATCTCAAGTGTAAAGGTTGAAGTATTTACTGTTTCGATAAGTAAACACTGTTCGCATTTCGTACGTTTCGTTTAGCTTCAAAATTTTAACATTCTAGTGATAAGTTTCATTGAACATAATGATATATTAAATTTCATTGAAAAAATATTTGTATTGCCAAATGTTTATGACGTTTGATGTATTTTTCTAGTCTACGTTTTTATTATCACCAAAGTGACAGTGTGTCAACCAAATTGTGTATTGTAGAAGGCTCTTTATACACGACCAAAATATGTTCACAACAATTTTGTGTTCAAGTTAAACAGTTTTCAGTTTTCTATATGGTGTTTTATAAAAGTAAGATTTTCAAAAATTGGAAATGCACTTTTAAAGTGTTATTCTGTGTAACGATAACATAATCAAAATGCAATTTAACGGAAGAGGTTTACTCTCTGTACAGGCAGCAGTTCATTGTAAATTTAAGGTTCTTAACTCGGCAACAGGTCAAGATTAAATCGTTTAATACTAAAGAATAAAACAATTTTGCTCTTTTGATATAAAATTTATATTTTCACGTTTCTTTTGTTACCAAAATATGAATACATTATAATGACATTTATATGTATGTAACATAAAAAATATTGTTTAAGACTGTTACAACTTTCCTATAAATTGACCGTCATCCTTCTAAATAAAATCTACAATAAAGATCTTTGTAGCGAATAGTATTTATTTTGCTGTTTGTATTTTATTATTTTAGTATTGGTGACATTATCAAAATACCATCTCTGCTTTTTCAGATGACGTTGTTTTGTTGGTTTCGTGTCCTGAGGACTTACAGTAGGGATGTTGGTTAGTACCTCCAAGACTGTATCTGCATTCGTCTCGGATTCAGGTATCAATGTCAACCCGGATTGGGGAAAATATTTTTCCTGATGCGAAGAACTTCAAGAATTTTGGGGTATTGTTCTCGAGGAACGGCAGGAACATTAAGGAGATTGAAAAGCGGATTTGTGCAGCTAACGCAGCAATGCGTTCTTCGTACAGGTCTGTCGTGGTGAAGCGAGAGTTGAGTCTTCGGGCAATCTTCGTTCCTATCTTAACCTATGGTCATGAGCTTTGGGTTATGATCGAAAGAATAATATCTTGGATACAGGTGACCCAAATGAGGTTCCTTCGCGGTATGACCGGTCTTAGCCTTAGAGATAAGGTTAGGAATTCGGTCATTTGGGTATGGGCTTGGAGTGCAGTCGTTGTTTCTCTACATCGAAGATATTCGGTTGAGTTGGCTAGGACACGTCCTGATAATGTCTAGGGATCGCCTTCCTTGGAGGGTTTTCCAAGCCGAACTCTCTGGAAAGAGACCTCGAGGTAGACCTCGACACTGGGGGAGAGATCAAATCTCGAAACTGCCCGGAGTATGCCTTGGGCTATATAAAAGAGAACTCTGGTATATCGTCCAGGCTCGTGATGTCTGGAGTAGTTTGGTTCGTACATTGCCTCCACGAATGAACACCCGGACTAGTGTTTACAAGTAGTTTACAAGATTTTTACAAGAAAAATCTTGTAAACTACTGGTCCGGGTGTTTATTTTTTTTTCTTGTCAAGAAATTGTCGTTGTTTTGATAATTTTCAAAGTTATTAATGTTATGATTGTCAATCAATAAGTTACAGATAAAATTTTAGTAATTATTATTTTATCAAACAACTCAATTTTTAAATTGTTTATTATTTTTAATATCAATTTAAATTAGATTTAATTATCAATTTAATTATTCAATTATTAATATTTTGATAGCTAAAATATCAGATGTGATAAATTAATCTATTATTTCTCTTAAATAACATTTTTATTGAAATATTATTCAAAAATAAATATAAAATGTGTTATTATTTCTAACAAATCAGATCAGTTAACTGAATCTGCATAGAAACTGATAGTTTAAAGTCCATCCTTCATTTTCGTAATTTGAATGTTCGGATTATGAAATTATCAAATTTTATGAGAATTTCTGAATTACAGTATTTGAATACTGTAAACAAGCGATTAGTTAATAATTTTTTAACAATCGATTAATTATCTATTTAACAGAAAATTTTAACTTAAACTATTTAAATTATTTCTATGGTAGTTGAGGAAGCAATAGTTACTGCTATAGCAATAACTATTGCTATAGTTATTGACTATATCAGTGACTATATCAATAGTCACTGCTATAGTTTAATTTTGGTTATTTTTATATTTGTTTATTATTTTTTATATAATTAATTTATTAATTATTTTTTTCAATAATTAATAAATTTATAATAAATTATTTTTTTCAATAATTAATAAATTTTTAATTAATTATTTTTAAACTAATAATTGAAGTGTTTGGTCAGATATAATACTAGTATCTCTATTGAATATATTGATTATCTATGAGGCTCCACTTCACTATAAAAAATCATTTCTAATCGAATTTTTATTGAAAAAATCATTTCTAATCAACCTAACGAATTTTTATTTGAAACTTAACAAATTTTTTTGTCAATTCTTAGCAAAAATATACCAATACTTTTTATGTTGATATTTTACGGTATTGGAACTAAATATTGATTTGAGTGTAAATCAAATCCGTCCAAGTGGACTATATATTGGACTGATATAAATCAGTCCAATATATAACTGGGTAAACCTAATTAAAAGTATCGGGATTTTCTAGTATCTTCTAGTATCGGGAAAAGAATTAGTAAATTCGTCGTCTTCTAGTAAAGACGACGGACTTTATATTGTATATGTCAGCACAATTTAATCGAATTCGTCATGTGCACAATTGTCTAGAAAATTAAACTTGGAGAGTTTTGGTAATTTTTATTTGCTCAATAACTTTTTCAAAAAGCCGTATCTTACTCAAGTGTCGTATACATCGTGTGCAGTTGTTGACGCAGATTTCGAAAATTGAATTTTTTATCGTCTTCTTGCTACTTTTTTACCAATTGATCGAAAATTCCGCAAACTTTATTTGCTAGTAAAGACGACGGACTCCACATGGTGCGTGTCAACACAACTAAGCCACAATTTAAAACATTTTCAAGGACAAGACGTAATACTCGTTTTGATGTTCAGAATGCTCCTTTGTATTTATTAACTACAAAGACTGCATGGACTGTACAGCGACTAAAATAGCTGTTGTACCTATCTTTGGCTGTTGTTATATCATGGCGTGAATCAATTAATTATTCAAATTCGATTGCATCAGAATACATGTCTAAGAAGGCAATACTCATTTAGGAAAGTAAGCATGTAAAAAGTGATTATTCGCTATTGAAGACAGCAGTTTGACTAAATTGAGCAGTGTGGATATATATTGACAATGGGGATGGATATTCACAATGTGAGTAGATATTCACAATGTGGATAGATATTCACAATGTGGATAGATATTCACAATGTGGATAGATATTCACAATGTGGATAGTTACCATAACCCATCCAATAGTCCCGTACGAATTTATATTCACTACAAATTCATATACTCGAACAAATTAATATACTTTCTATATTAGAACACCTTTTACTTGTCTGCTTTTAAATAATCAATATATCAAAACATATATTTCATATCTTTATATAATTTAGATTTATTTTTTAAACAGTTATGAACAAATTCATATTCTATAAAACTTAAAAACAAGTCAGCTATAATTGTGCTACTATTACCTTCCATTGTTACACCTTTTATTTGTCTGAATATAGATGTCCCCTTTAAATAATTTTGATTTATCAAAATATTTAAGGATTCTATTAATTCAATTGTATTCATATATTTATATTTACTTCATGGTTTAATTTTTGTTAGATATGCGTTATAGTTTATAGCACTTTCCGAATATAAGATTAATATCTTATAAAATATGATTTATAAGATATCATATCAAAAATATGTTTCTTGTAAATTTAAATATGTCATCTTTACGATATAAATTAATAGTAGTTTTAGTTAATGTTAATTTAATGTTCATATCTAGATATACACCTTCTTTATCATTAATATTGGTTTTGTTAAGAATAAGGCTTTCTGGATAAATGTGCTCACTAATTGAATAAAAATTATTAGAATTAAATACACATATATCATCAATGTATCGAAACATATATTTCATATATTTATATTGTTTAGATTTAGTTTTTACACAGTTATGAACAAATTAATACTGAAATAGTGTTTTATACCAGTATTAATTTCGATTACCTTGCAATATTTTTTGAAGTGTGCTTTAATTACTTTAAGTATTTTATTCATTTTGACGGAAAGTGGTTTTAATGTACATTTAAACGCACTACATATGAACCTAGGTTTTGTTGGATTTTTATGTAATTTTGGATTCCAATATAATATAGGTATAGTTTTATTATCTAATTCAACCTTTATACCCTTCTTATCCATTATAGAACAGTGACTTGTAATAATTGTTTCTAAACTCAACTCACTACGTTCATATGTTGGATTTACATTTGAAGCCAAAGTTATTACTAGCTTTATAGTTGTTATTATATAGATATCTTTCAATCTAGCTTTATCAATAGTTGTTATTATATAGTTATCCTTTAATTTAGTAAGTTCTTTATACATATGTTTATTAATTTTATCTTTCCTTTTGTAATTGCTTGTTATTTTCATTTTCTTTTTAATTTTGTCAAATATATAATCTTTCCAAATTTTTATCTGTAGCTTTATCAATAGTTGTTATTATATAGTTAACCTTTAATTTAGTAAGTTCTTTATACATATCTTTATTAATTTTATTTTTCCTTTTGTCATTGTTTGCTATTTTCATTTTATTTTTAATTTTATCAAATATATAATCTTTCCAAATGTTTATCTTAGATATATTAGAGCTTTCACTATTAATCAGCTTACTAAAGTAATCATTTAAGTTAATATATAACGAATTGTAAATTTTATTTTTGTCGTTATTGTTTAATCTATATTTATACCCTTTTGATAGCCGCTTTTTTAATTCACAATAGGCTTACCAATGCTGATTACTCATATTATTCATTATATATATCAAGGTATTTCTTATACCTTGATATAATGAATTGTAAATCTTATTTTTATGGTTTTTTTTAATCTGTTTTAATTTATCTATATCTTTATTAAAAAATATATTATTTAAAAATTTATATTAATTAAAAAATATATATATTAAAACATTTTATCTTTATTTTTACTCTTTTTATAAAATTTTCCTTGATCACTAAGTCTTATGAAAAGTTGAAGTAGTTTATATTAAGTAGCTTCATATTAGATAATATAAATTTAATATATAAATAATAATATTATAATATTATAATATTATAATATTATAATAATATTAACTCCCCCATGGCCGGTCCCAAGTTTGTGCTGAGAAAAGAGGAGGGTTGTCGATAGACTTCAAGACAAGCCATCCGTAAAACAAAGCCGTGCATCGACTTTATGAATGTTGTCTCAATGCTCTGAACGTCAGGACTACGGCGTCCTCGGTAAGCGACGCGTTCAGGTACGGCCTGAGCTGAACGATAAGTCATAAAGGGCCTCCGCAGCAAAAGCGACTACGGGATTAACCAAACTAGCTACTTTATGAAAGCTGAACAAACAAGAAAACGAGTTCGAATCGCAACACTCAGTGTGGCCTCACCGACTGGCCGTTGTTTGGAATTCGCCGAGGCCCTAAAAAGACGACGAATCGATGTATGTGCAGTGCAAGAAACGCGTTAGTCGGACGACAAATACAAACAAATTGTTCTTGGATTCAAATGTATATACTACGGAAAACCTAAAACGATGAGTGGCGTCGACATCATTGTCTTCAGCCGTTTCCAAAATAGTATTGCGGAAGTTCATCGATACAGTGACCGACTGATGAAAGTCACCGTTATATATGATGATGGGATAGTTCACATCTTCAGCGCATATGCGCCACAAACAGGATGCGACAAGGTAGTCAAAGAAAGGTTCTGGACACAGATCGCCAATCGACGAAGTACCAAAGTATCACATGATAATCATCGCTGGAGATCTAAACGGACATGTCGATGTCGCAACAGGTGAACACAATTGTGATAGAGGAAAGGGATTTGGACGAAGAGACGACAATGGTGGGCAAATCCTTGAATTCGCAGACGCACATGACCTAGTTATATGCAATACATGGTTTCAAAAACGACCATCACACCTCATCACTTTCAACAGCGCCTTAAATAAAACCAAAATCGACTATATCCTGGTTCAACGAGGTGATCTCAAATTCGTAATCGATACGAAATCTATCCCGTATGAAGCAGTGACAACTCAAAATATACCTGTCGTTATAACTCTGAATATCACCTCGCCGAAGCAACCTCGCGCAGAACGTAACGTGAGATCTCGTATAAAATGGTGGAAATTTAAGAAAGCAGAATCACACTTTAAGCCTCTAAAAAATATGGCACCCATAACGATGATAAATGAAACAAAAGCCAAAACGTTTATTACGAAATTTGCCCAAGAGATACTTGGTACTACTAAACCTGGAACACGATGACTCAATAAAAGATCATGGTTATAGGCCGAGGAAGTTAAAGAAAGTGTTCGACAAAAGAAACGCAGTTACCACGTCTGGCTCGCGAGCAAATCCTCCGAAGAATGGGAAAAATACAAGGGAGTTAAAAAGAAAGCAAAAAAAGTGGTAGCTAAAACTAAAGCAAAGTAGTTCGATGGTTTATATGAAAGACTCGATACTCGTGAAGGAGAACGCAAAATTTATAGAATCGTGTCTTGCTTACCCATAGGACGCAGGTATTAGAGCGATGGCGAACTTACTATAATGACATAACCACCCAGGAATTCGAACATCCACCCATCCCACATGTTCTGCCGATCAAAGGCCCAGTTATGCCTATAGCAGCTATCGAGGTTGAAAGTGCACTACATAAAATGAAAATCGCAAAAGCTACGAGGCCTGATGATATAGCTTCAGAATTCTGGAAATCAAATGTACAGGATTCAACAAGGTGGTTGGTGCAGTTTTTCAACCAAATAATCCAAGAAAAGAGATACCTCTTGATTGGAGACTTAGCACGACCGTACCTATATGGAAACAGAAGGGAAATCCCGCTGAATGTTCAAATTACCGGCAGATTCGTCTCATTTCATACACCCTCAAGATTTCGAACCATGTGATACACAATATGATAAGAAGTATAGTCAAGATATCCCCAAACTAATGTGGGTTTGTCAAGAACTGTGGCACCATCGATGCTATCCATGCCTTTCGCCTTCTTCTTGAAAAACATCTAGAAAAACGGAAAGCTATATACTGTGCGTTCCTTGATCTTGAAAAGGCGTTTGATCGTGTCCTGCATGAAGTTATTTGGTTCGCTTTGAGATTCCACTTAGTCCCTGGAGAGATTGTTGAGTGGGTCATAGATTGTTGAGTTGTTAATATACAAAGGATCAACAAGCCAGGTATGTACGACAGTGGGATATACGAATGACTTCCCTACCACCTTGGAGTTCATCAAGGGTATGCGCTGTCTCCGTTGCAATTCATCCTCGTTATGGATGCCGTATCCACAATCTAAACAGACAGTTTCCGTGGACGATTCTATATGCTGATGACGTCATGCTTGTGTCCGTAGATAAAGATGACCTCCAACAACAGATAAACAGCTGGGGAAATCGACTCAAGCAGTTCGGTCTACGCCTGAACGCGCTTAAAACGGAATACCTGACCACAAATATGAATGATAATCAGTCACTACAGTTTGGAAGGCACACACTGAACCGAACAACTGCGTTTAAATACCTAGGCTCTACAATAGCGGCAGATGGTAACCTACACGCGGAGGTCTTTTCTCGAGTAAATGCAGCCTGGATGAAGTGGAGGTCAGTTACAGGTATTCTCTGCGATCCAAAGATAAAAGACCAACTGAAGTCGAAAATTTGCGAAACTATAATACGACCCGTGGTCCTCTATGGTGCTGAATGTTGGACGATATCAAAATATGAAGAACGCAAAGTAGCCGCAATGTAGACAAAGATGCTCCGATGGACAACCAGAAAAACCTTAAAGGATTATGTCCGGAACGAAGAAATAAGGAACCAGTTTGGCGTAGTGCCAATAATAGAGAAACTTCGCGAAAGGCACTACAATGTTACGGCCACGTTATTCGCGCAAGCGAACACCAACCATAAAATAAGTTCATCGCCGTGACAATGGATGGAAAGCGTCCGATAGTTAAGCCGAAACTACGATGGATGGACGTCATACATGATGATTTGATAAGTGTTGGACTGTAAACCAAAGACGCCCTCAATAGAGTCAAGCGGAGGCAGCTCTCAAAAGCAGCGAACCATGTCCCTACACAAGAAAGACGCTACAGAAAAAGAAGAATAATATTATAATAATATTATATATTAATATATATTAATATTTATTAATATATAATATATGTATAAATTTCGCACAACAGTGCAATCGGAGTTACCACGCTGATCCGTTACATCAGTCAGGTCAAAGCTTACTATTAGTATTAAACGAGAGAGTTTAAAGCTCAATACTGTGGTTTTTCAAAAACAGAAGTGAACAACATATTTCACTGACGACGGTAACTGCCAAATATTCATTAGATATTATCATTGAGCGATGAAAAACGTGATAAAGTAATGGTGTGGTTTGTATGTTACCATCAAATTTATTAACTTATTCCAAAATTGTTATTCATCGAGTATATATGAATAGCAGATCTGTTTAAACAAACAAAGCATTTTAAAATAAACAATCGCTGCTCTTGTTTAAATATTTACTTTTTGTATATCATTGCAAAGGTATCTGCATGTTAAATAATAAACATGCAAAGGTATCTGCATTTATGGTATGCACCGATATTTGTATAGATAGCAGATATAAATTATGTTTTTTTTTTAATAAAATCAGCTATTTTATTTTAATTAAAATCTTATTTTTATAAGTTCTATAATTACATATATAATTATATCTATATTTATATTAATCCATGTTAATTTTATTAATTTAATTTTTTAATGAATAGCTATTAATTAGCACTTAAACAATTATTATTTTTTATTTGACACAAAGTGATTTGACTCTTCTCTGTAGAGACAAGAGAAGCGTTAGATGCCAGCACGATTGTCAAATTAATGCTCTCTCTCTATTGCAACTTCTCGGTTGCAATGTCTGAAATTAGTATTCTTCTCATCTCTCATACAAATAAAAAATGTATCAATCAAAATTTGTATTTTGATTTAAAATACATTGTTTGTTGCATCCTATGTATAACCTCTGTGCCTTTACATTAGCTTTATAACTGATAAACCGACCTGCCTTATTGAGCGAGTTTAGTTAAAAAGTTGGTCTTGGGAATATACATTACTTTTCTACGAAATTTTAAAAGCAATATTTTACATTTTAGAGTTTACAGAAGCGTTGATTGACATGAATCCAATTTTATAAAAAGTTAAAAGTTTCAATATTTTAAAATAGCCGTTTAGATTCCCCACAAAATGGATCATTTTAATTCAACGCTCTTTTATACTTTGTGATAATTTAAAAAACTTTAAATATCAATACTTCATATCAAAAATTTAATTCAATTTACTAATACAAGGAAGAATTGTGAATTTTCAGTCTTATAAATGCTTGATAAATTCTGTATAAATGAATCATTTATAAATAAATGTTTCATAAATTATTCAATCTTCTTTTACATTTCCTTATAAATTCTTTATAGTTAAAAATGATCAATAATTCAATAAATTGTCGATAATTCAATTTTAAATTTAAACTTGATATAAATTATATAAAATCTTATTTAAAATTATTAAATTATTTAGTAGACTCAGTTACTTGATCTGATTCTTAAGCTTGAAAATTCGAAAGTAATTATATTATCTAGAAATTCTAGAGTATAATGTTTATCATAATACATACCTTAGCCTCTGTCTCATTCCGAAGTGGCAAATGATAGCGCAATCAAACTATCATGAAATGTTTATGCTATATTAACATAAGCTTGCATTAAAACTGCATATTTACGAATTGATTGCATTAAAATTGCATTAAAATGTTATCTCTAATAATATTTCAAAAAGAACTTTGAAAGATATCTCCCCTAAAATAACAACATTTAGAATTAAGTGTGCGCGACATACCAAAATTTAATAATTTTTTTAAATTGCAGAAAAATTCATAATAATTAATTTATTGATAACCTTTCAATTATTATTTATTGAGTTTTACAAATAAATATTAAAACGTTGTTAGTGTCTTTTATGTTCTAAACTTGCCGATCATTTTCTATTTTAATGGATTATTATGACTGCATTTCAGATTGATGCATGTTAAGTGTTCGATATATTGATCTATTTGTGCACAAAGTAATGCTGAAACGAGAACCCTAAATCGAGCGTGCACAATAAAGGGTAAACGACAGATAATTTATCTTTTAGACCATATATTTGGAAAATACAGAGGATAATTCTGTTCCTATTGTGAATAATCTGTTCCTATCGTTAATAATCAAAAAGATCGACAATTGAATTACAATAATGAATGACCTAACCGTGAGTCAATATCAGCAATTGCATTCTGAATGGACTGAAAGAATAAAGTTACTTACTGATGACATATCTGCTTACAAAACAAATCACCAATCAACGGACAATAATCATGTTAGCAATATGACAGCACTTACGATTGAAATTAAATCTCAATTGGTAAGATTCTAAAATGATAGTATTAATTTTTTCATAATTAAGCGAATCTTAACCCTTCGACTATGTCCTACCTAATCATCTTTGAAATTCACGAAGATTTTGTGCTACCCGCGATATTTTTTTATATTTCTACTTTAACTTTTGTGGGATTCTATTTGATATTTTTACAATTTGTAAGATTTTGAGTTGTTATGAATACAATTATTAATAAATTTATTATTAGATATTATTATTTATTGATTAGATTTATTAACTAATAAATTTAATAATTTTTAATCTTACTGTCAAGAGTAAGAAATATACATGTGCAAATATAAATATTTGTACCGGAAGTCTTATGCTTGTTTGGAAGTACCTATTTCTGTGAACAACTTTGCTCAGGTATGAAACTTCATAAAAACATCCTCAGATCACAGTTGTCAGAACAAAATTTATCTTCCATCATGAAACTTTCTTGCATACAAAAATTGAATCCTAACTATACTAGCTTAATTGAAGAAAATACTCGCTATAAATGTCCAAGTAAAAAATAAATGGCTAATTATTCTTGTTTGAAAATTTCTTTTTTTATTGCTGTAAAAATTAACTATTTAAACGTTTTTGATTGCCATCCAAATGCACGTATTATTATCATCCAAATGCAGTACAAATTTGGAATGTGCGTTGAATTTTAAATTCTTAACAAGGATAAATTTACAATTATTGTTATAATTTATTACAAGGTAGTAACATATTAATTTGTTCCCTATAATTTACTTTTAAATTTAAAAATAGAAACTAGGTTACTTGTTAGCTCTAAATTTCTTGTTTCAATTAATGGTAAACAACATTCTCAATTATATAGTGATCGACTGCGGTTGTATGCTGCATGATGTATGAGCCAAAATTACTTATAGATGTGACTCTAACATCCATGTCATATTTTCTAAGTCTATTTCAAGAATTATCAAGATTTAGAGTAATTCAAATCTGAATTTATATTAGCGCTCTGCTTGTAGCTCAAGCACACCTCATTCAACATCATTTTATTTTCGTTGTTTAAGCATTGCTGACAGAAAACGTAACAATATGACTATACGAAAAAATTTACTTACACCGCTATTTCTAGACTGAAACAATTTATGTAATCAAATTCACTTTTAAAATATTTAAATTGACACAAACGAAATTGAAAATTTTATACATTGTAAACTAAAAGGCAGATCCAATAAAGTTAAGACAAATAAATACATCCTGATGATAGCAGTTAGCTATCGAAAATTCGATTTCAAAAAAAATTATTTTCACTCCCTCCTTTGATCAGTTTATAATTTTTTGAGTGAACAACAAATTTATAACAAATTAATTTTTATTTCATCATCCATAATAAAATAAAATTTATAATAAATTAATTTTTATTTCATCATCCTCTTCAGAAATCACAGTGTTTTCCGAAAATTCGCATTGGCCAAAATTCAATCAGTTAATTTGATCAGTTTATAATTTTTTGAGTTTCCCGAATAACGATGAATATCAAAATAAGATTAATGGTGAAATTAAGGGTGACTAAGGGTAAATCGGATTTACTCTTACTGACTGTTCTTTTCTATTCCGATTAAAAAATCTTTTTGAAAAGCAAGATTAAATAAAATCTTAATATTTTAAATGGTTGATACTGATCCATTTGTGATACATAATTATTGGAGCTGGGTCAAAGGAAAGAAGAAATTATTTTTGATATTTCGTTAACTACTGTAAGCATCTTCAGAAAATTACATCTTCAAAAAAATAAATAATTAAAATAATTCCCTTGTACAGCGCATAAGTTATTTTTTCTGAATTAATTTTCTGAAGATGCTTACAGTAGTTAGCGAAATATCAAAAATAATTTCTTTCCTTTGACCCAGCTCCAATAATTATTTAAAATCTTAATAATTCAGTTTATGTATTTATTGTAATAATTTAGTTTATTCATTTATTTTTTATCAGCAAAACTGTTAAAAATCCTATTATTTATGCAAATCGATTAACTGTAATTGTTATTCATCACAAAGACATTATGAAATCAAACTTCTATTATATATTTAAACACCATTCCAAAAAACGTTTTCAATCAAATTCAAACTTAAGTTTAAAATTTCTGATTCTATATTACTGGATTGATTGTAAATTAAATAATTAATTTTTATATTTAATTATAGATTATAAATTTAATTATAGATTACTTTTGATTTTATACGATAAAATACGTATATTTTAGATTTCAAATAATTTATTTAAATAATTAATTTTTATATTTAATTATAGGTTATAAATTTAATTATAGATTACTTTAGATTTTATACGATAAAATACTTATATTTTAGATTTTAAATTATAAGTTACTTGTAATTCTTCCAGAGAGTGCTTTTCATTAAGATATATTACTAATTTTTATTTTAATTACATTTAAATTTATATTCTTAGATTAATTAGAATATTTTTTATTATATTAATTACAATAATCATACATGTGAGCTCAGGCTATTAAACTTTGAAGATCACAATTCTTAAATATTATTTTGTAACCATTTGAAAAATATTAAAAGAAGATAAGAATAAAAGATCAATTCCTACAATATGTTTATGGATACGACACATTCACTTATATACAGATCTTAAGTATATTTTATATGGTACTATGTAATTATATCTTACATATTATAGATATTTAATTATGATATTATCATATAATATTATAATATACAATATTATCACAATTTAAATATTTTGTAATTAGATCAGCTAACTGAGTTTACGTATTTTATATTATTTATTAATTAAAAATAATGATAAATAAAATTTAAATAATTAAATAATAAATAATTTAAAATAATAAATAATTGTTATATTCCATCTGAATAGTGTTTTAAATATGGAATGCTAAAAGCGTTTTCAATAAAAAATTAAATGACTACTTTCAGTTTAATAAATGCATAAACAGAATTTCTGAATTTACATTCGTCTATTTCACAAAATAGTTGCCAGTTTATTTTAGTATTTGAGTAAATTAGAGTTTTCAATTGTGTATAGTTAGATCAGCTAACTGAGTCTATGGATTTCATATTATTTATCTATTAAAAATATTAAATGATAAATAATAAAAAATAATAAATAATTGTTATATTGACGATCAACCATCAACTAGTGAATCTGACAGAAACGAGGTCATTTTATAATTTTTATTATTAATAGAAAATTAATAATAAATTTTAATTTATATTTAATTTATTATTATAAATTATTTATACATTTTTAATAGTTCAAAATAAATGTAGAAATTAATAAATTTGTCATATTTTTTAATGTAACAAATAAACTTCGAAAGACGTTGCATGTTTTCATTAACTTTAAATTCTCTTTTAATTTATGAATAAATAACAAGTAATTAAAACATTTTGAAAAATATTGTAGAACTTGAGGTTACGTCACTAAAGTTTCGTATTTTGTGTTATTAATAAATTTAAAAATTAAAATATGCTAACATATAAAAGAATTTTTACAACCGGTATTTTTATAAATTGGTTAATTGCTAATATACTATGTATTAGAATAAAGATGATTATAGATTACTAAAATGAACTGATATGTTGTCATTTTCCGTCCCATTTTCATCGGCACAACATAGCAGCTGTGTCAAATAAAGCTTATTATGCCAAATGTGGATTATTGCCAATTGTGGCTTATGCCAAATAAAGCTTATTATGCCATATGCTCATTGATTTTCCCTTTCCTCATCACCTTGTTTAACTCGTATATTTTCATTTACGTTAAAGCCTCGTTCAATTTATATAAACAAATAACAACTAATTAAACATTTTAAAAAAATATTTTAGAAATCCGAACTGGTTAATGGATGATATACAATGTATTATAATTTAAAAAGACTATTTATTTTAATAGTTTCAAAATATGTATATATTAAATTTTTTAAATTAGTATTTAAATTATTTTAATTTTTATTTAATATACTTTATTATTTGATATTTTAATTATATGGCTTATTATTGTTTATATTCACGATATTTTGGGTTTGTAAGCGGTTTGTCCGCATTTGACACATGCAAAAAGTCACTCCTTATTTGTTTAAATTTTCATTGACGAACTTTCATACCTTGAATGTCGAGTTAATGATTCTTTAAATTGCGATGCTAAATTATTGAATGATGAAAGTGCATTATTAACTATTTCTCAACTATTTTTTATATTTTGCATGGTCACTTTAAATTTACAATCTGTATTTAGAAGCGGTATATAGAATTTTAATGGCCCTTACAATATGATGAACTAAACGTGACGTCATTTCTTATTTTCTCACAATAAAATACTACACAGATATTATAATGGATATAATTAAATGTTAATAATGTTATTAATGTCTAAATTATAATGTTATAATTTGCTATAATATTTTCTGTTTAGATCCAGTTAGCACAAGATGATCTAGATTTACTAAACGATTTGTGGAAGCTGAAAAGGTCATTATTTAAATTAAGTGAAATTGTCTGGTCAGATGAGAATGAAATTATGAAATCTGAATCAAGCAATGCAAGTTCTTTAGTTAATTTGAAATCCTCTCTAAGCAAACAAGGCCACATTTCTGATAAACGATCCCAAGTCGTTAAAGATGTGTTCACTTTATGTCCTTTTCCTAACCGTAGTAATGCTGTATCAAGTTGTGGTCTTTTATCCACGATGCCAAATTCAAAAAATCAGCGCTTTAAATTCACACTAACATCACCCAAGCCTTCGACAGCTGATTTTGAAGTCGCCGCGGCTTCGGAACTTTTTCAGAAAATGGATAAATGGAAATGTGATGAAATTGAATCTGCTTTATACGAAGATTACAGTCGAAACAGTTCTTATAATATGCTACATAGAACATTCGATTACTTTCCTAAAAAGCGATGCTCTGCCGTAGAGATAAAACGAAATTTTAGACGTAATGAGCCACAGAAACGATCATTCGACTCGGGATTTCATGAGATTACTTCTGACACGTCTTATTCTGATTTTGAGTTTTCCAACGGTAGTAAAGAAACCTTGTCTACATCGATTAGAAAGTCTTAGAATTTACATAAAGATTTTTGTTTTGATTGCAATTTTTAGATTATTTATTTTAAATAATGATTTTTCGATTTTTATCACAAAATGATGACACAATTCAGACATTAAACATTCAGGTTTTATCAGTTTTTGTAAGCTTTAAATGTATTCTGAAAACAAGAATGCTGCTTCGAAAGTAAAGAATATTTTCAACGTTTACTAAAATTTAAAAAACGCATTTCGAAATCAGCCTTTTAAAAATGTTAATAAAATTAAATGTAATATATAGGAATGAGATAATGTCAGAAATCAAATCAGCTAACTGAGTCTATGTATTTAATATAATTATAAAATTAAAAAGATAATATAAATAAATTTAACACAAAAGAAATAATTATTACATAATTAAAAAAGCTTGAAAGCTAGATAAAAGTTAAAATTGTTTTCATTTAATTTTCTGTACTAATTTGTCGCAATTTTCTTACGTCGAGTGTATCTTTCTCAAATGATAAAAATTGCATCTTGTAAAGCGACTACCCCTTATTGCTTGTGATAAATAAATAAAAATACAATGCGAAATCAATAAATCAAAGTTTTAATAATTAAATAATACATAATTATAAAAGATTCTTATAAAATTTTATAACTTATATCAAGTTAAAAATTTTAATTAAAATTTTAAATAAAAGTAAATTTTAGGAATCAAATCAGCTAACTGAGTCTACGTATTTAATATAATTATAAAATAAACAAAGTTAAAAAATAAATAATGAATAAAAATGAATAAATAAAAATAAATAAAAATTATAATAATGCTAAATCAATATAATCGTATTTATAAATAATTATAAACACTTGCCTGGATCTACCATCCGAGGCAGTTTTGGAGGACACTTTCGCGAACATGTACTTGCTAGGCATACCAATTGGTGATGAGTCCTTCATAGAGACCACCTGACTAATAAAGGATTCCACCGCTGGTCCAGACAATTGATGCAGTAGACAAGCTGTCAGACCCTAAAGTGGAATATTTTTTACTCCGACACTGCGCTTCCTCGTCCAGGATAAACCAACCATCTCCTACGCTCAGTCGATCCAAGGATAACAAAAACGTTTTGTCAGTAATTTGACAGACCAATTGCCGTGCTTCCCAGAAAATATTCGTGCCAACTTCACGAATCAATTCAGCTAACTGAGTCTACGATATTACGTATCTACGTGATTATAAAATAATAAATAAAAATAAATAAAAATTATAATAATGCTAAATCAATAAATCAAATTTTAAAATTAGATAATAAGTAATTATAAATATTTGTAAAAGATTTTGTGTAACTTATTTCAAGTTTAAATAAAAAGTTGATATTTAAAATAAAAGTCAATTTTATGAATTGACTAATAAATAATAGACGATGTATAAGAATAAGGATTAGAGGTTATCAGTGTAAGAATAAGGATCAGAGGTTATCACTGCTTTGTAAAATCTGAGTCTACTTATAAGTCTAATCTAAGTCTAATCTAAGTAATAATAAAGTCTTCTTATTTTCTTCAGCGTTTGTCCTGTATTGTGGCGGGGTCCGCTACTTTTGAATTCTTTTTCCACTTCGTGCGGTCTGCGGCGTCTCTTGGTTGCAGGCCGACGTCTGATAAATCACGGCTTATGATGTCGATCCAATGCTGCTTTGGTCTTCCTCTCGAGCGCTTTCCTTCCACTTTGAGGTCGAACCCCATCCTTGTCATTGTGTCGTTATCAGCACAAAGGACGTGACCGTACCACCGTAATCGAGTTTAGCGTAAATTGTGGCATATCGGCGCTACACAAAATTTTGCCCTGAGATCATTGTTCCGAGTATGATCTATACGTGTAACTCTGGGAGTCCACCTCAACATCTTGGCCTCCATCGTTACAAATCGATGCTCTGCATGTTTGGTCATTGGGCAGCATTCGGCGCCATAGATGGGTCTGACTACTTTCTGTACATTTTTGATTTTATGCGACCTTCAATCTTGGGATCGAACAAGACACCGGTTACTGACCGCCACTTCATCCATGCTGCGTTTTTTCGAATTGAAACCTCTGTATGAAGATCGCCGTTTGCTGTAATGGTGAATCCAAGGTATCTGAATGTTGACGTCCGAATGAGATCTTGCTCCTCGATTTTGATCGTAAGCTCATCATCGGTATCCGTCGTTAGATATTCGATTTTTCGGACGTTGAGGCGTAGGCCAATTTGTTTGAGCCGGGTACTCAATGCCTTAACATGGTTCTGAATGTCGTTTTTGACAACACGCTATCATAACGTCATCCGTGTATAGTAATGTCCAAGGTATCTGTCTGGTCAGGTCGTGTTTCACAGCGTTCATAACGAGAATGAATAAGGCTAGTGAAAGTGTTGATCCCTAATGGACCCCTACAGTGATTGGGAAATCTTTTGAACTACCAGTTGTTGTGCACACGCGACAAGTCAGTCTTTTATATAACAGCCTGACCCACTCAACAAGCTCTTCCGGAATTTTGTGGCATCTCAAAGCATACAAGCTAACCTAGTGTGGGACGCGATTGGAAGTCTTTTCGAGATAAATAAATGCAAAGTGAATGGCCTTTTGTTTTTCACGGTGTTTCTCAACAAGAAGGCGTATTCCATGAATAGCGTCAATAGTACCGCAACTTTTGACGAAACCGCATTGGTTTATATTCAAATCCATAATGCTTCGAATCCTTGCATTGATTATGTGTTCGAACATTTTCATGGTGTGCAAGCGGAGGCGGATTGGACGGTAGTTTGCGCATTTAGCTGGGTTTTCCTTTTGTTTCCAAATGGGTATTGTTATGCTGCAACTCCAATCGGTTAGTACTTGTCCCTCTATGACTATCTGATTAAATAATCGCGCTTGCCATCCTGCAGGATTCCAGCTTTTGGCCTTCAAAAGTTCAGCAGCCAGGTCGTCAGATCTTGTTGATTTTTCGCACTTCATTTGTTGCAGCGCGTTCTCGACTTCATTGGCTGTTTTTGGCAGAACAGGTCCTTCGACAGGCGGTACATATGGAATCATTGGATGTTCGAACTCCTCGTTTAAAATGTTCATGAAATAATCACGCCATCTAATCAGAACTTTATGCTTTTCACTCAGCAAAACACCGTTATCGTCATTGATTCCGTAAAAGTTTTCAGCGTCTTGTGTCCTCTGGTGTCTTTTCCTAGCAATCCTATATATTTCGCGCTCACCTTCACGAACGTCGAGTTTCTTGTAGAACTCTTCAAATTTCTTAGCCCTTGTTATCGCCACTGCCTTCTTTGCCTATCGTTTGGCCTCATTATATTTAATTCAATTTCCTGAGGTTTTGTTTGCAAGAAAATCATAGTAACGATGCTTCTTTTCTCTGACTTTTGTTTTGACATTTGAGTGCAATAAATAGCAATTGTTTCGACTATAGGAAGTTATTGTAGACGAGATTTTAGCGACCCTGACACAGCGAAAATTGAAAAATGACGTGACAACGCTACTGAAACCTCCAATAAAACTAGGTGGAATTGGTGTCATGGATCCAACCTTCATCTGTAAATTAGAATACGCAGCATCTTTAAGAATGTGTGATTCATACTCTTCGTTATGTGAAGGGATAATGCTTTGGCAGTTACATGATTTCATTGCGAAGCAGATAGTTCAATCAATGATAAAACAGTTCAACAATCATATATATGACGACAAATCAAACTTTTCCGAGTCATTGCAGTGTGCAACTTATTCTCAACTGATCTTGGTGCTTCAACGTGTCTCAGTGCCCTTCCACCATTCATGAAAGATATCGGCTAACGCCAAATAAATTTTGTGACAGTATAGCGACCACATATGTTTGAGATCCAGAAGTCTTGTCATCGAATTGTGTGTTCAACGTTTGCTTTTTTTTATTACATTTATTGACGTGTAAGTGCGGGGGACTACAACTTGTTCGCCATTACGCAATACGGGATGTTGAAGCTGGCGAACTGAGAAAAGTGACAAAAAACGTAGCAATAGAACCGCATTCGCACAATATTAGCGAGATTTTGACGATCGAAAATACGATAACCACTCGTGAGAAGCGAGACTTGATATTGTGTGTAATGGATTATATGGAGATAGATTTGAACGGAGGGTTTGCTACATCTCCGTATTCAATAGCTTTGCCGCATTGTACGTACTCAACATATGTAGCGTCTGCATTTGAGTATAATGGAAATCTTAAAAGATCGAAATATGAAGAAAGAATAGTCGACGTCGTGATAAGTTCGTTTTTCCCATCATTTCCCAGTTTCGGGTGGTCTTGGTTCATGTATGATACCCATTCTGAAAAAGATAGCCGATGCTATAAATTAAACAGCAAAATCGAATTTGTGACCTTTATTGATTAAAGCGGGTTATTGACTTTACGCTTTGTCTTGCTATATCCCTTTGCATACGAGGATTTCGCTCCGATTCAGAGAATCTCAGATTATCTTCTCTGTCGAGTTAACGGGTAAATGATTGCAGCAAATCAGCTGTTCCTTAAATGGAGAATGAAAACGTCAACTAATTATTTTATAATTTTGTCCGTTATGGGACTTGTCTTTTGACCTTTTTATTTATAAATAAAAAATAAATAAATTATTTATAAATAAAATAATTAAATTCAATTTATAAATTGAATTTTCAAAAAATAATAAAATATATGATAAATAAATATTTTATTATATGCATGTATATAATATGTACATTACATACATATATACATGTATATTTCAATATTTTGGCAATTTTAAATATAAAATTTTGTATTTAAAATCAAGAATAATGTCTGACACTCACCCCTCTAGTATCAAGCTGTGAGTCATGATATGTGTAAACGAAAGTTTCTATGGAGTATAGAACTGGTTTCATCGCCCTATACTACATTAATAGAATTTTGTAACAAAAAATCTATTAATTTCTATATTATTAATATAGAAATACTAGATAATATTTTAACGTTGCTATAAAAATTCATATGTAATTCTCGGGCTTCTCGATAAATATTTTAAATATTTTAATCTATTATTTGTTTAAATAATAGATTATTATTTTATTAATAATAATTTATGTAAACATAACAGTTACCCGCAAATAAATCCGAAAATATTCAGTAATAAAATTCTTTACAAAACTCTAAATTTATTGACTGGTGTTTTGTATGTTGATTTTGCAGCTCTTACACACATTGATGCAATTTTTACCTATTTAAAACCAATAGTTTTTCTAAATTTCCTAATGATATCACCATAAGTTGCTTTTGTCTTTTTAATTGTAAAGCTAGCATTCGTTTTATGATTTTATTGGCATTTTTTACCAAATCTTCCATTGGATGCAAGCAATATCGGATAAACGCAAAGCGCTCAAAATGATATTTTCGTTCATTAAGCTATTTTCCGCTTATCGTGATATTGGAATGGATTAGAATATATTAGATGAATAAGACGGATCCAGATGACTTTAAATATACGTCCATTTAAAACTGCGCCTTTTTATCCCCGAACAAGCCATTGCATCCGATATCAAGTCTTGCATTTTGATCCAATGTTGTAGTTAAGCGCTCAACAACAACACTTGGTCAACAGCACTTGGTCGTTTTTGAAGACATTGTTCAATCGATACTAAGCAACAAATTTTTGAGTGATCCATTGCTATCCTGTCTCTTAATATATTGTGTCTTATAGACGGTAATCCACATTTTTGGCATGTCAGACAATTTATATAAACGGTTTTTCCACAAAGACAAACCACTAGTGACTTAAGAGGATTCCATCCATATTTTGCCGCAAGAACACCTTAAAGATGTTGCTTGCTTAAATGATAACCAATTCTGCTGATAAGTTTTGATGATAGTCATGTTGAAGCACCTTTGACTGAGTTGTAACATATTCTGCTCTCACTTTGCTGATTCGTTTTAACTCGTCGATTCTGTTCTTGTAAAACTCATCTATTCTAGCTTTATACTTTACGCTGTTTGTTTCTGAGCATTATGTAGTAAAGATCGGGTCAACTCTCCTAAAAAATATCACAGATTTTCATTGATAATCTAAAAGATGATTCAGAATGGTTTTTGGGTTTAATTACGTCCGGACCACCATACCAGAGATTTAACTGAATAAAATTCAAAATATCACTTTTATAATGCACTCCGAGCATCGCTGGATTAAGGTGAAGACGTAAGTGTTGATAAAATAATTACATATGAAAATATTACATTTTATATTACATATAAAATAATTACATATAATCATTCGTTATGTTAATTTCGCAAAGCCAATACTATATCAAGACAGATAATTAAATTCTAATTATTTTTGAATTTTAATTATAATTTCCCATAAAGGAATATTACATTAAACCTGAATTTATTATAATTAAATTTTAACTAGAATTATTTAAATATAATTTTGCATAACCAAAAGTTATATCAAGATAGAACATATAATTTAAATTACAATTTAATTTTAATTACTTTAAATAATTTCGCATAATCGATTATATCAAATTAGAACTTTAATTTTTATTGTTATTATTAATAGACTTTGAACGTAACTAAAGTTTTCGAATAATAAATTAATTATAATTTAAAATTTACACTTTTATTTTTTTAAAAAAATAAATATATTTTATAAATTAAATAAATGTATATTATATCGTCAATTTTTGGTAATTATTTGTGGCATATTGATTCTACAGCTTTTTACATGTTTTCCTTCAGTGTTCGTTATAACTAGGAAGATATTTTATATTACATTTATGTAATATTAATAATAATATATAAAAATATATTATAATTACATAAAAATAAGTGTTGACTCAACTTTGCATGTGCAGTTTTACTCAACTTTACATTAAATAGAAACGTTTATTTAAACTATAATGATTGTGTTACAGCAGTAAAAGCAACATGAGGATCTTCATTTGATACATCAACCAAAGATTAGAGAGGATTAACAATCATTCATTGACCCTCTTGATGAATATTAACGAACTTACTCTTTGGTTCCAAAAGCTGATCCAATAACTCTTAAGCCATCATCTACTATTTTTAGTTACGAATCAACAAATACTAATGCAACATTTAGTTTTTCTTCATGAACTAGCAGACGACATTTTTCCTCGTTGAGATAGAGTCCGTAGTCCGGACCAATTTGTCACATTAAATCCCATACATTTTAAATTTCAACAAGATTACCAATGCAATATGCGTCATCTGCAAACCACCGGTGATCTATATTAGGAAATTGTTACAACCGCTTTATAAAAGTCAAAGATTTGAAGAAAAGGTCATCATAGCCAGGGATCTCCCTGCATGAAATCTTCTTTGGAATTAAAGACCGTCATCAAACGTCAAAACAGCATCTCTTTCGTAAATGTTTCGAAGAACATTATGAAGGGTAACACTCCTGTTTATTTTGTTAAACGCATTCGAAACATCCAGCTGCAGGATGAAGCAGGTAGAATCGTTCTCAAGAAAGAATTTACATATTGAAATAAAAACTTTGGAAGTTTCATTCAACTGAATATCTCAAACAACCAACAGTAATCGTATAGTACATGACAAAGTTCAAATGTCAATAAATGTAATAATTATCAACAATTGCAATGACAATATGGGATAATGGCTACAAGTTTTCATTAGAAGCCGTATCTACTCCATATTGTTGACCCGCGCATAATTATATTGAAGATGATCCCTCTTGCAAATAGATAGATATAATTATGTCATCTGCAGATTTTCCCAGAACCTTCCCGGATAGTGTTTTAAAGGTTCTGTTCTTATACCATTTAAAGGTTCTGTTGATAACGATATAGAAAAGTTCATCAACATTTAATGTGGCTTGACTTGAATTAATATTTTTTAGTACTGTTGTCATCGGTGGCAAACAAATTTCATATTTGCAAGTGCTAAACTGCGATTGATACAATTAGAGGCATTCGTCTCGTCTACCTGTAGAATGGCAACTTCATTCGATTTATTAAACATTTCAAAAACAGAATGTAAAGCCACTTCAACACCACATAACTGAACGGCGCATTTACCTATGATGTGACGAGTAACATTAACTATTCCGATAGCACGTACCCTGGTTGCTTGTCCAAATGAATAAAACGAGTAGTCGTAAATTGAGTCAACCCCGAGCCAATCGAAATATTAATATTTCGATTAATCAAATTTCAGGTCTAATGGCACATCATTATAACAAACATCGAGCGTATGCGAACGAATATACTTTAACATTTAAAATTGAAATTTTATATATTTTATCTACCATGAGGTTACTACTAGCTTTATTTCATTTTATTTTACAAACTCGATATTTAAAGATAACTCAAATAATATTATATGGAATTTAAATTTTTATATTTCGATAGCTGCTGCTAGCATCATCAAAAACCGAGACTAATGTTTATGCTTCAAATGTTGAAAAGAAGCATTGAAGAAGAAACACATTTAAAAAACTTGGAAAACATATATTTTTAATAGACAAAGCATTTAACATTCAAAATGACTCTTATTCAAATAAACATTTGAATAAGAATTAATTAATTCTTGCTTTGGCTACAATAGTTACCGGAAATTTTACATCCTAAAAGCGGTAGCACATTTGTAATAAATATAAATCGACTATTGGAGTTCATAAAAATAACAAAATCTCGGTGAATGCTTACTGAGGTGATTCACAGTTTTATAAATCAAGTTTTATATACGCGAGCTAGCAGTTTGTAAACAGACGAACAAGCAATGAATAGAATAATTATAAGTAAATGACCGATTTAGTGTTATTTCGTTTCTGCAATGTAAACATTTTTCATGCTCATTCTTATTATCACTCTATTTTAGCGATTTAACAGATGATACGCAAAGGAATGATTATCCTTCAGACCAATATGTCATTTATAATATCGTTGTTTTGTTTATTTGAGAAGCAAACATTACGAAAATCTAGAAAACTCGCGTCGTGTTTTGCAACAATACTCAATAATTTAATAATTTGCAATAAAACTTGATAGAGATATTTTCTTTGATGAATATTTTGACATAAAATTACCATCGAACATAAAAATACGGAACAAGCTAATAGGAGGTAATAAGCTTGTAATTTAGTAAGAGCAAATTCCTATCATTTGAGAGGTTAGTCAAAATATTATACAGTTTTTTTATTTGAACTGTTTTTACAAAAATGATGTCGAATAATTTTCAAAATATTTTATATTTTGAAAATAAATATATCTGTAAAATATTTTATACACAATTACAAAATCGTGTATTATTCAAAATTATTGAGTAAAAATAAATCACAGTTTTCTTAAATAAGAGAAAAATTATTCAAATTTCCAGATTCTCAATAAATTTTATTTGATTATAAAGAAACTTATATTATATTATACTTTAAATATCAAACATTAAATACATTAAACATTAGCATATCATTATTTTTAACCGTACAGTAAAAATAAGTACGACTTCAGCATGTTTTATACAAGATTTAACACGCATTAGAGGCGCTAGAAAAATCAATCAATCAAATCAATTAATAAATTGTGGAAAATATAATATAATAATATATCAAATATATTATTTATATAAAGTATTATGCATTTAAAGATATTTTTGCTTTGACGTTAAAAGTTGTTCAGTCGCACGTGGATATTTACTATATTTCTGTCAACAACATCAGTGCATGGTTTAAAACCGCATTGCTCTTTATTAAGATAAAAATTTCCAAAATATTATTATATTATATTATTATATAAATGATCATATTTTCAAAATTTAAAAAATTTTCAAAATATAAATACTTACGAATTTAGTTGTAAGAAAGATAATATTGCAAGGTAATCGAAATTAATACTGGTATAAATACTATTTCAGTATTAATTCTACAAAAGAATTTTTAGAACAGACAAAAGGAATAAATTTTCAAAATATAAATACATACGATTTTAGTACGCTATATACAAATCTAGATTTAGTAGATATTAAAGAAGCGTTAGTAAAATTAATTAATCTTATATTCGGAAAAAGATATACATATATATGTTATAATAATTATAACGCATATCTAACAAAAATTAAACCATCAAGCAAATATAAATATATGGATGATAAAATTGAATTATTAGAATCCTTAAATATTTTAATAAATCAAAATTATTTAAAAGTAGGAACATCTATATTTACACAAATAAAAGGTGTCACAATGAGAGGTAATAGTAGCCCAATTATGGTTAACTTATTTTTCGATTTTAGTACGCTTCATACAAATTTAGATTAATAAGATATTAAAGTAGCGTTAGAAAATTTAAGTTACCTTATTAATTCAGTGGACAAAATTGAATTAATTGAAGCCTTAAGTATTTTATGAAATCCAATGCGATGTAATATTAACCAAATTATAGATATACTATTTTTATGCTTTATAGAATATGAATCATTTTACAAGTCATTGTTCATGACTAGTAAAACACAAATCGAACCAAACTAAATCTAATTAAATTAAATTATTTATAAATTAAAAATAAATAAAAATTATTGATAAAAATTAACGATAAATAAAATTATTTAAAAGTATTATTTAAGCAAATAAAATATTATTCAATAGTAGCCCAATTATAGTTGACTTGTTTTTAAGCTTTATAGAATATGCATTTGTTCATAACTGTGTAAAAACTAAATCTAAACAATATAAATATATGAAATATATGTTTCGATACATTGATGATATATGTGTATTTAATTCTAATAATTTTTATTCAATTAGTGAGTACATTTATCCAGAAAGCCTTATTTTTCACAAAACCAATATTAATGATAAATAAGGTGTATATCTAGATATGAACATTAAATTAACATTAACTAAAACTACTATTAATTTATATCGTAAAGATGACATATTTAAATTTACAAGAAACATATTTATGCATGAGCATTCATGCATACCATATAATATAAAATATAATACATTAAATAATCAAATTTTAAGAATTGCAACAATATGTAATGATATTGGCTTTCTTCAAAATAATTAAAATAATTTAATAGATACATATTTTAAACTAGGTTACTATAAAAATAACATCTAAGCAGAAAATAGTAAAATATATAAATCAACACAATAATATAAAGAATAAATTTAAACTCTTAAGTGGCAAATTTTTATGGATGGATAATAAATAATATACTTTGTATTAGAATAAGATACTAGATAGTTATTTCAGAGGAAATACATCATTAGCATGTATTTGGCCCCGCTGCTATGTTGGGTAGAGGAGTTATGGGCCGAAACCTGATAGCATAGCAGTTCCTCCTGATGACCTCTAATTCTTATTCTGATACAACGTCTGTTATTTATTAGTCAATTCATAAAAATGACGTTTATTTTAAATTTCATTTTTTTAACTTGATTTAAATTATAGAAAATCTAAAAACAATTATTAATTTTATTATTTAATTATTAAATTTTGATTTAGCGTTATTATGTTTTGTTTATTTTATATTTATATTAAATACGTAGACTCAGTTAGCTGATTTAATTTATACTCTGAGAGTATTTTTCTTAATTCACCATTTTTAATAATTTAAATCAGCTAACTGAGTCTACGTAATGTTATATAATTATAAAATAAACAAAACATAATAATGCTAAATCAAAATTTAATAATTAAATAATAAAATTGATAATTGTTTTTAGATTTGTTAATCTAGAGTTTGGGTACATGTATGTACCCAAACTCTAGATTTTGGGTACATACATGTTCATTTATTTTATCAAAACTAAGACTTCGGCAATATTATTCTGTTTATATAATGTTTGTAATACCATCGTTACATTTTCAATATTGAATAAATTACCTTGTTATAACACTTTAATCTTAATTAAACAATCAAGATATCATTTAAAAAGTTTTAAAGTGTTTGAAAAGTGTTTTAAGATATTTCCGCCGTAGCTAATGAGATATTATAAAATAAAATAACCTATTTTTATTTATTATAAATTAATATTTTATTTATAATATACTATTATATTTTATAAATAAAATAAAATAAATTTTATTTTTCAATTAAATATATAAGTATATTTTAATATCTGTAAAAGATAATTTATTTAAAATTAATGTTTTGATTCCCGACATAAGATTAATTGATATAAAATGACCATATATGTTTTAATGTTCTTATAATGGTGTTAACTAATTCTATCTGCTTATTAATTTATACATACAAATTTTAATATTTTATTATTAAAAAACTATTATTTTTATAAATAAAAAATTATTTTTGAAATTTTTTTACAATATTAAAACTATATTTAATTATGTAAATACTCTTTTATTTTCAGTTTTTTATATTTTTAATAGATATTTATAAATATATTTATAATATATTATAAAATTATATTTATATATTTATAAATATATATATATTTATAAATATATATTGTAAAAGTTTTAACTATCATTTAAATTGCATCGTCTTTATTATCTAAGGTAAAACCGAAATGAAAATCCACTCCAACAAATCTTTACAAATTTTTCAAAGTGTAATTGTCTTCCAATGTGGCCTAAAGGTTAATTCTTTAAATGAAATACAAAAAGTAGTTTAAACTGTAATAATTTTCATACAATCAGTTTAAACATGAGGGTTAGCAAAAATGCAATTGTGTTGGGAAATCAAAGCGGGTTTTTCTGTAAATGTAGCACTATTTAACTACTTGAAAGTAGTTAGATATACATGACTATGAAGCAAAACTGTAATGTATGGATTGGGAATTCATAGAAGATATATTCCAGTGGAGCACATGATCCGCATTTTTGATGTTGGTAATTGGCTTTGTGTTATTTTTATTTAAAAAACAATGTTTTACGCTTAATAGTTATACTGAAGTTAAAATCGCATTCCTTGTCGACAACAGTAATAATTTAATAACTGTGATGTTATTTATCCACTTTGTTTAGAAAGAGAAAACACGATAATAAAAACAATCGATGAACTGTTTCTTATTCGCATAAAACGTCTTTCTCTTTTTCTGCTCAGTTATCATCTGAATTTAACGTCTTCGAAGATTTATTTTTCCAAATGAGTAACAGCCAAGCAGCAACTTTTCAACTTGTTTCACTTTTACCAAATTCGTTGTTGTGGCAAGTTGATATGATGAAAGCGAACGATCCAATGAGATTAAGGTATGTTTACGAACAAGCTTCCAGTGTCGGCTTTAAAAAGCAACAGTTTAATAAATTTATTTTACGAAATTTAAACTTTTATATGTGGACTAATTTCAATAATCTTCTTGGACAATTTCAATTGATTTAACATTTGCATTACACGAAACATTTGGTAATGTTTCGTGTACAGAATTCACATTTCCCGTGCTTAGAACATCAAAATAAAAGTAGAGTTTTGCAAAAAAAAATATTGAATTTGCGGAACTTGACCACTTCATTGATACGACTTTGACAAGTTTATATTATTGATAATTAAAAATAATTAAATTGATTGGCAATTATAAAAATAACGAAAATATTTTTTAACAATAATTAATTTTACATTTTTCGAAAGTTATAATTAATTATAATTAAATAGTAGAGTAGATTACAAATGATTTTATGCTACATTCGGGTCATTTGCGCCAGTTTTATTCTCCCAGGTTTTGCGAACCCTTTCCTCACTTCTAGCCCGATACAATTTCGCCAGCCTGTTTCTAGCACAACATTATCGCCTAGTGTATATTTGAACTAAATTCATTCAAACTGGCGATCCATGGTATCATCTTATATGCCTGCGGTTACAAACCAACGTATGGAGAGAAAGTTACAAAATGAACATTCTATTTTCGCTATATTTATTTTAGTGATTATCTTGCAATACTATAAGTTTTTCATTTTTCGAAATAAAAATGCTAAAGGATTTAAAATACATACGTCCATGAGGGATCACACCACCATTCTCGAAATTTCTACACGAAATCTTACATGCTAATCCCAGGATTAACATGTAGGACCACTCACTGGACAATATCAAGACGTTATGTATGTAAGTATTATTGAGTATAAGGTCTCTTCTGCACATGTAAGTTATGTACGTTATGAGTACAATGTACCTGCAATTTATCACATGTAAGTCCATTCACTTTCAAAACTTTTACTAAAAGTCGATTATTTAAAATTGATTAATGAATTTATAAATCAGATCAACTAACTGACTTTTTCGTATTTTATGTTATTTATAAATAAAAAATAATGCTAAATATAATTTAAATAATCGAAAAAAATATAAATAATTAATTAAACATATAACTTAAATACTTATAACTCGAGAGAATTACGCCAATGTAGATTAATATATAGACGTTGTAAACACGAAAGAATCTGAAAACATTTGTACACAATTAAAAGCTTCTAAAATGTGATTTGTATATGACTTTTATAAGATATCAATTATACACAATCGTTTTAATGCTGTGATATATAGTCGAAATTAAATTTCATAAATGCATTCAATTCAGTTGTTCAGTTTCGAAAATCAGTGTATTTTTTGCAAGCAGTATACATCGCTTTTATTTAATCTTTAAAAAGTTTAAATTAAAGTAAAAGTCTTTTTATAAATCGACTAATAAATAACAGACGATGTATGAGAAAAAGGATTAGAGGTCATAATGAGGAGCTGCTATGTTAGCAGGTTTCGACGCCTATTCCTCGATCCAGCATAGCAGCAGAGCGAAATAAATGATCATGGTATTCTTCATCGGATGAATGATAAATAATAATAAATTTAAATTAACATTTGCCAATTATTTGACTGAAATTCTTCCATATTTAATTCAAATAAATTTTTATATTTGATTATATAAAAGAGTGGAGATAACATTCATACCTTCCCAATTTTAAATCATAATTTAAGAATTTACTAAGCAATGCAATTCATAAATTTAATATTTACAAATGATAAATAATACAAAATAAAATTCAAATAATAAAAAAATAAAAAGATAATAATTAAAAATTGTTATATAAGATTTTATTTTAAATTAAATTTAATATAAGAATCAATTTTATGAATTGAATTTATTTAATTTATATTTTAATTTATATTTTCAATTATATATTATAATCATTCATTGTAATACGGATTAGAGGTCATCAGGAAGAACTGCTTTACTATTAGTTTTTTAAATATTGACGTTAATAATACTAAATAAAATTTAAATAATAAAAAATAAAAAGATAATAATTAAAAATTGTTATATAAGATTTTATTTCAAATTAAATTTAATATAAAAATCAATTTTATGAATCGACTAATGAATAAAATACGATGTATAAATATAGAGATCATCAGGAAAAAAAATGAAATTTAAAATAAACGTCATTTTTATGAATTGACTAATAAATAACAGACGTTGTATCAGAATAATAATTAGAGATCATCAGGAGGAACTGCTATGTTATCAGGTTTTAGCCACTATTCCTCGACACAACGTAAATATAAATAATTAAATAATTAAAAATTATTAATTATTAATAATAAATAATTAAATTATTTAAATTATTTATAAAATAATAAATGATTTTTAATAATTTATTATTAAAAATAATAATTGAAATAAATAATTAAATAATAAATTATTGTTATAATTGTTCTAATAATTACAAATAATCACAAACTATTATATGATTTTATTATACTAGTGATTATTTGTAGATTATTTCTGAACGTGACGAAAGTGTTTTGTTGAAAATTCAATAAAATCAATTTTTATATTTTGGGGCAAAGTGGCTGTCGCTTTGTAGTATTGAATATTTCCACTCGTGAGTTCGTTATCATGTTTCGAAATAGTGAGAAACTCTTTTGCAGACTCATCAAGAAGAAATAAATTTTAATTATAAAAGTTTAAATTAACTTAAATTTTATTAATTTTGATAGTTTATAAATGATTATTAATCGACTTTTTTCAAATTGATTAGTTAAACTAAATTATTTTACTGGACAATTATTTATTTTAAAGATAATTATTTAAAAGAATTGATTAGTAAGTTCAAATTACTCTTCTGACTTATCCACGAATGAACCTTTTAGCGCAGATACATATTAATTTTGGCAAATCCGTCATAACGCACGCGAGAGAAGCCATTATGTGTTAATGTAACTTTATAACTTTATGACGAGGATTTGTGATGTTTCTATTAAGCATTAGTTGAAAAGTATCATAAAATTGCTTTATTAAATATTAAATAAAATTATATTATAAATATAAATATTGTTTACTATTGAATATTATTTTCTATTGCTATAATAGGACATTGCGTAAGACTAAGGCTCGTAATAATCTAAAACGAGCCATTTTGTATGGATCATCAATACTTTCGATCATTTGTATTTTAATAATATTAATCAGATCTGAATGGATGGGTGTATGGAAGATAAACCGGAAAATCTATAAATATCCATGTAAGTACAAGTTATTGGAGATATCTTTAATAACTTTATTAGATTATTAAACGTAAAATAAATAAATTTTATTTTTAACATTGCGTTTGTGCCATGTATAAGGCACCAACATGAGCAAATATATTTGTTCATAATTTAAACAGAGTACACACTAAATCAGTTATTAATAAAACCCTTACTTACTTACTTACTAAATCAATAATCTCTTTCCATTATGAATTATATAGTTTCAAAGGAAGAAAGAATAACATATTTTATTTATTTGCTTCCTTTTTTGAACATGTATATGTTGGTCAAACCAGTCAAGGTCTGCTAAACGTATTAGGGTGTGTATCAAAAAGTTGGTACAGGACCTGATATCGTTTCGTGGACCTCAAATGTTTCAACTAAATGGCTAGTTTCCACTGCTACATCACATTACTTACGTTGCCGGCTTATCTATTCTAACTAAGCTAACTTATCTTTTAAGTTAGCTTAGTTAGAATATAATTTAACTAACTAACTTATCCATTCTAACTATAACTTAATTTGTGAAAGAGAAAATGCTATCACACATAATTTACTAAAAAGTGGTTTTCCGCTTTGGACTATTAAGGAAGCTAAATTTAAATCTTTAGCGCAAAAAAAAATAAAGTTTTTGGTCCTGAAAAAGAATACATCATATAGGAATACCTTTTATTAGTAACAAGTGGAATTCAGTATTTTCAAAGTTTATTAACAATAACATAAAAAATAATCGTATTAACCAAGTGCACATTTTAACAAAAAATTAACTAAACTTCACAACATTTTTAAGCGTAAACCAGATTTTAACAAAGATGCCATTGTTTATAAAATACCTTGTAAAGAATGCGAACAGGTATATGTTGGTCAAACGGGTCAAGGTTTGCTTAAGCGTATTAAACAACATAATTATAATGTACGTAAAGGGATCAATTCTAGTGCTGTTGCTCAGCATTTTGTGAGTTTGAATCATTTCGTTGATTTCGAAAATGCATCTATTTTATCATTTGAAAGTAACTTGTTATCTCGCATTATTCAAGAGGCGTATTTTATTTAAAAAAAGAACCAAATTTAATGCTTAAAAATAAATCCGATTACAACCTTAAATTAAATCATAATTAATTATTCCAATATTACATTATTTTAATTTTTTCAATTCGTATGTTTTTTCTAATTGAATTATTATTTTGTTTTGGTTTAGATTAAATTATAATTTATTAATCTACTTTTACATTATTTTTATCTTATTATTTTTATATTTATTTTATCATTTGAAAGTAACTTATTATCTCGCATTATTCAAGACGCGTATTTTATTAAAAAGAACCTAATTTAATGCTTAATAATAAATCCGATTACAACTTTAAATTATTCCAACTAATTGGCTGATTTCCGCTGCCATGTCACATTACCTACGTTGCAGGCTTATCTGTTCTAACTATCACTTAATTTGTGAAAGAGAAAAGGCTATCACACATAATTTACTAAAAAGTGGTTTTCCGCTTTGGGCTATTAAGAAAGCTAAATTTAAATCTTTAGCACATAAAAATAAAGTTTTTAATCCCAAAAAAAGAATACATCATTTAGGAATATTTTTTGTTAGTAACAAGTGGAATTCAGTTTTTTTAAGTTTATTAATAGTAGCATCAAAAATAGTTGTATTAACAAAGTGCACATTTTTAACAGAAAATTACCTAAACTTTACAACATTTTTAAGCGTAAACCAGATTTTAACAAAGATGCCATTGTTTATAAGATACCTTGTAAAGAATGTGAACAGGTATATGGTACTTGTTATCTCGCATTATTCAAGAAGCGTATTTTATTAAAGAGGTACATAATTTAATGCATAATAATTAATTTGATTTGAACCTTAAATTAAATTAGAATTAATTATTCCAATATTACACTATTTTAATTTTTTAATTCGTTTGTTTCCTCATTGTTCCAAGATATTTTGGTTTAGATTAAATAATAATTAATTACTCTAATTTTTCATAATTTTAATTATTCAATTCGTATATTTTTATCCCTTGTTTTATGATTTTGTTTTTTCTTTCTGATTTGCTTCTTTTAAAATGTGTGTTGTTTAATTTTTGTTGGTATTTTCTTTTTCTTTTTATACAAAAACTTAATGCATAAATATGGTAACGATGGAACAAAATGTTATAAAATGTCAATTATCTTTCTATGTCGTCTTTTTATAATGACGGGCAAATGGGATCAGATCTCTCTCCAGCCAAAACGATTGTGCCGCCTTCCTTCTAAACCATTCAGGGTCTCTCATACACCAGAGGGTCAAGCCGAAGCGTACTATGGTAAGTAATTTCGAGACGAGGAGCTTAAGTAATCTAGATATTTGCTCTGGCGGACGTCTTCTAGAAAAGAAAACTAATCCCGGAATATCCCAGGTACCCTAGAGGCGCACCTGAACTTTCTCACTTAATGACAGATGTTAGGCTCGTTTCAGGGATCATCTAGCTCCCTTTACTACACTTTTGATCTTAATCAAGTTTGGTACGGTCGACCATTTATCCGGAACAGTACAATCCAGGTATTTTACTCGATGAGTAAAGGTAAGGATTGGTAGATTGTTCAATATGGAAAAGAGGGCTGAGATTGCCAATCTCTTTAGTTTTTTCTTTGTTGTGAAGGAGCCTTTAAAAACAACCACCTGCGATTAAGATGAGTTGAGAATACGATTGCACTTGGTTAACTGGTCTTTTAATCTTAAAAAGAAACGGCTGATGTCCGAGACTATAACTATGCACCTACGTCCAGAGGATAGGACTGTGGTATCATCAGTGTATACCACTAGATGTTGATTTCGTTTAAATGACTTAAAGAGTACGATAGAAGCAGCAAGATAGAAGATGGGAAAAACGGGGACTCTTGAGGTCAACCTGTAATAGGTAAAACTGACGAGCATCAGGGTCGTCTTCATAAAATAACCGTTTGGTATTCAGCAGTATATCCACCATGTGAACAATTCTCACAGGCAACCCGAGGGACATAAGATAAGAGATAACAAATGGAACGGAAATACGGTCAAATGCAGCGAAAAAATCAAAGAGAACAACCACAACGAGCGGATGACTATTGTCCTGACAGAACCGGTGTATCTCACCTACTCCCGAATAGACTGAGCGACCTTTAACAAACCTATTGAAACTTGATTGGATTCAGTTACGCCTACTTAGATGCTCGGGATTCTACGCGTAAGCGCTTTTTCGTAGATGAATCTGAGGGAGTTTTGTATCGAAATAGGGCGCAGATCGTTAGGGTATGAGACAGCGTGTTTCTTTTCTAAAAATATTCTGTGGCTAATATTAATAGCGGTCACATTTGATGGTTAGGCCAACAACATAGTGATGGCTACTTCTCTTCTCTAATCAACTGTCAAAAGCTGACAGACACGAGAAGAGTATCGGGGCATGGGATCTGGAGGTTCCCGAAAAAAGACCAAAGGCGTTCATAATATCAGTAAACGATAAATCCATGCTCCTGAGGTCACCCGAAGTCTATAATTGTGTAAGGTTAGTAACTCCTCCAAAACTTTATCAAGGCCTATGTTGCCAATCCAACCAGATTCTCTCTCTTTCCAGCAGACAAACTTATCCTTCTTGAATATCTTCCAAAAGTAAGAATGAGATGGATTAAGACGAGCAATGCTCGCCCTATTTCTACTCAGCTATAACCTAAATCTAGAGCTCCAGTATTCTTTCGAGAGGTCCTGCCGGAGGTAAACAGATAGATTAGAAAGGTATAGCAGTTGGGTGGTCTCTCTTTAGGTAGTCGAAATTATCGCCGTAGCTTTCGAAAAAAGATATGAATTAAATCGGTTCAGACTCGTAATTCCTACGACTGGGAAGTGTAGGATCGCGGCCTGAAAGAAGGCTACTTTGATTAAATCAAAGTACAACCTCCTTCTAAGCAGCGTGTCTTTCTCTAACCTCTATCGAAGTAAGTCATGCGAGGTGGACAGTTGTTAGCGCGACTGCTCAATACAGGTAGGGTTTAGCAGCCACCTCTCGTGTAGCAGTAGTATGTCGAAGAGTGAATTTGTTTTTGTGCAATGAAAGGTAGGAGATAGTGGTTTATGTATAAAATATACGTTCTTGGATTAGCTAAAATATACGTTCCTGGATTAGCTAAAATATACGTTCCTGGATTTGCTAAGTGCTGCATTAATCCAGCGACCAGTTCTGTCATTAAAGTTACAGGTAACATGCCATAGCCGCTACCCAATATACCGTCTAGGAGATCACGGTTATTGCGAATCTCTCGCTTCCGAATATATATTGGCTATACTGATGCGTTTACCGTTCATCCAGAGTGATATAATTAAACAAAGCATGGCTGGATAAGTATAGTTTAATAAGGGAGATGATCTGGAGGTTCCCGAAAAAGGACCACAGGCGTTCAGGAATCTGGTTTACGCTTTATGTTTGTGCAAAACTAATAGGTTTGGGGATGTCCTTCATAATAAATCTGACGTTTGACAATTTGTACTAATTTTCCAAATCTTCAAAGCTCTATCCGGGAGTTTAATATATTCGTTATCTTAACTGCAGCCTGGATGGACTTGTACATGATCGAGACAATAGTCTCCAAGTTCTTTGCAGCAAACTTGAGGTACTCCTGTGATATGCCGGCGTTAATGAAGCTGATCCGGTATTAATAACCTACACTTCGTGCTGAGCTTATAAGTATTCTGTTTAAGGTGAAACATTTGAGGAACCCTCGCAAACAAATGTTAAACATATGATTGTTCGAGATTGGTACCTTAGGAGTCACGATCACTAAGTTTGCTATCTTTGGTATCGGTACTAGCTCCTCTGATTTTGAGAAGAAGAGGAGTAAGATGGAGTTATATACGGAGTAAAGTAGGAGTGTTTGAGCTTTGGAATAAACTGAGTAATGTTCTGGGTAGACCGGATAGATCTAGTTTCCTATAGGACTATAACATCTGCATCTCGACCAGATAAAAGGCTAAGAGCAGAAGCACCTCCCGAATTCTACTGAATGATGTTCAGTAAAAACGGATCGGAATTACTTACCATGCAAAGATTGTTACTAGAAGGGACAGCAGTCCTACTAGTTAGGTCCAGCGTGAGGAAGGTTACTCTTCCGGGCCCCGGCTCTAACAGTGGCACCATTGAGCGCTCCTTAAGTGGTTTGGGAAATATCATAATATACCTTGTTATTAATCATCCACTTCTTGCCCTCCTTAAACATACGAAGTGGAGAGGTGTTAATCGGTGAAGAAGCACTCTTTGTCGACACCGGTGCTGTAGATGTTAGGATTATCGAGGATATTAGAACCGCCTCTGTCAGCCTACTCAACAAACAAGGTTTCGATCGACTTCATATTATAAGAAATTCGTTTGTCAAAGATCATAATAATATGGTCCATCGATAGATCATAACTCTTTGCGACATCGTTGAACCCTTCTGTAACCTGCTTGTCAGATACCAACTTTTTCTGTTTTTTTTTTCTCGTTGTCCTTGAAGGCCGAGCATTTGCGGGAACACATGGTGAGTGGTAACTTGTTGTTGGAGCATCAGGAAGCAGCAGTACAATTGACTGGGTGCTCAGATTCAGTGGAAAAGCAGATCCCGTAAAATTTCTGATATTTGCATCTAGAACCCCATTGCCCCCGACACTGGGGTTCTAGATGACAACCTGACCTACAATGAGTGTAGGTCATCAGACAACCTGACATACAGTGAGTGTAGGTCAGGTTGTCGGATGAAAGATAATTGAATTTAATGTTGGACCCTATGAAGGAGTTGCAGGAAAACTTAGATATAACATCGCATTGTCTAAAAATGTTTGTGCAAAACTAATAGGTTTGGGGATGTCCTTCATAATAAATCTGACGTTTGACAATTTGTACTAATTTTTCAAATCTTCAAAGCTCCTTGTAGATGATCGAGACAAAAGTCTCCAAGTTCTTCGCAGCAAACTTTAGGTACTCCTGTGATATACTGGCGTTAATGAAGCTGATCCGGTATTAATAACCTACACTTCGTGGTGAGCTTATAAGTATTCTGTTTGAGGTGAAACATTTGATGAACCCTCGCAAAAAAATGTTAAACATATGATTGTTCGAGATTGGTACCTTAGGAGTCACGATCACAAGTTTGCTATCTTTGGTATCGGGACTAGCTCCTCTGATTTTGAATTTTTATCAATAAATTCTTTATCACTTACCTTTAACATTGCATTTTCGTTCATTTCCAGTAAACTCTTTGATCTACAGTCACTTGCACTTAACATCACTTTTTATGTCATTAAACAACACACTATAGTGTGCTGTCACTAATCAAAATTGACACACTAGAAAATTACCATTGATTCACTGCTAATTGCAAACTAACACTTCTTTATCCGGTAGATATGCATATGTTAGAGTTCTTCAAGAGACGCGGTCTATCCGTATCCCCCAGGATATTACTCGATTTATCCCAAAGCATATCTGTTCCTACTATACTCCGTACATAACCCCACCTCACTCCTCTTCATCTCAAGGACTCTTGACCATAGTTAAGTACTCTTTAAGGTCCTCCATCCTATTAAACTAGTCATGTCCAGCTATGTCTTGTTTAGTAGTATTACTCTGTAAGAACGGTTAACGAATCAATCTAGCCAATGTCTACATCCGTTCAGGGGAGATTCACAAGAACAGTGACTTCCTGGATAGTATTATCGACAACGGTTATGACATGATACTTGGGGATTTCAACGACATAACTTATAGTTGGATCAATGCAACACTTCGCAGAGCTAGGAACGGTTATCTTATTCACAAACCACCCATCCCTACATTTCATTACACATCAACAAATTATATCCTCGACATTTTACCGCTTCACTGGAGGTTGTTAAAACCTCTCTGTACGGAGCAGTCGTGCCAGCAATTGTCCACCTCTCATGACTTAATTCGTTAGAAAATTGAAGAAGATATGTTGCTTCGAAGGAGGTTTTACTTTGATCCGATCAGAGTGACATTCTTTCAGGGGGCTATCCAACTCTTTTCCAGAATATGAAATGAATATGACCGAATTTAATACCTACCTATTTTCGCAAGCTACCGCGATTTTATCGACTACCTATAAAGGTCGTATATACAATCACACTCAAACGAAACTCAAGGTCCTAGCGAAACTGATTAACCTCCCTAATCTCCATGTTTCCGCAAGACAGGCTCTCTCGAATGAATACTGGAGCACTAGATATAGGCTCCAGCTGAGTAAGGATAGGATGAGTATTGCTCGTCTTAATCCTTCATTGTCTTCCTTTTGGAAGATTTTCAAGAAGGAGAAGTTTGTTTGCTGGAAGGATAGAGCATTGTGTTGGATAGGGAATGTAGGCCTTGATAAAGTTTTGGAAGTGTCACTAGCCCAACACAACTATGAAGCCACTCAATCTCCTCAACCAATCCTGCCTTGGTGTAACTTCAGGAGTAGAGATCTATCTGTCACGGATATCCATAACTCCTGGGGTCCACTCTCGCGCACCTCCAAATCCCTCGCTCTACTTTCTTCTCGGGTCTGACAGCTTTTGACAGCCGATCAGAGAAGAGAGGTGGCTGTCACAATGCTATAAGCCTCCCCATCCGATGTAGCAGTCATCAACATTAGTAAGCGTGCTTTATTCCTAAGAAAAAATCCTGTTAATGCCTTGAAGATCTGCAACCCATTTTGATTCAAAATGTCCTCGTGTCGATTTACGAAAAAGCTACTATTTAAGTAGGCGTAATTTGATCCCTCCAGGTATTCATGGGATCGTCAAAGGTCGCTCAGTCCATTCAGCAGTTGGTAAAGTGGAGCAGTTTTGTCATGATAATAGCCATTGTCTAGTTGTGGATGTTTTCCTTGACTTTTCTGCAGCATTTAAACGTATCTTCATTCTTTTTGTGATCTCTTCTCTCAGGTCCCTCGGGTTGCCTGCGAGAATTGTGAACAGGGTGGATATCCTGCTGTATACCAAGCGATTTTACTATGAAGACGACCATGATGCGCGTCAATTCTACCCTATTACGGGTGTGCCTCAAGGTACCCACTTTCTTCTATCTTATATCTTGCTGCCTCCATTAACCTATTCAAAATATTCAAACGCGAACACCGTGTTGTGATGTACGATGATGACACCACAGCCCTATTCACTGTACACAGATGTAAAAACGTAGTCTCTGACATCAGCCGTTTCTTCTTAAGATTAAAAGACAAGTTACCCATATCCAATCTTATTTTAAACTCCGCAAAATCGCAGGCGGTTGTCTTTCATGGCACCCCTGCAACAAAGCAAAAACTTAAGAGATTAGCACTCTCTGCGCTTTCCTCCATATTTGCCTCAGTATTACTTCCCACCTTCAAAAGTCGAGTAAAATACCTGGAATTCACCGTTACGGTGAACTGGTCGGCGAAAGCTGACCTGTATAGATTCAAACGTATCCTGAAGAAAGCTATGTGGGCCTTGAAACGGGCTCAGCATCTGACATTGAAATGGATTAACCAGGTGCGCCTTTGGAGAACTTGGGCTATCTTGGGATTAGTCTTCTTTTCAAGAGGACGTCCCCCAGAGCAAATGCTAAGGTTTCTTAAGCTCCTTGTATCTCGTTTACCCAGCATAGTCCGCGCCGATTGGATTCTTCGGGGGGGGGGTGAAAGACCCCGGGTGGTTTAGTCGAAGGGCGGCGTGTTGGATCGGTTTGGGGCTTAGATCCCCCTGGACCTGATGCCATAGAAGAGTGGACGGAAGACTATTAAATCCGAACATCTATGACTGTTTTGAATGTGTTTATCTGACTATCTATTTGTCTTGACGATTTTCTTATTTATCGGTGGTATTATTTTATTTAACAGTCTTTATTATTACTTTTTTACGTGTTATCAGAGGATCAAAAGATTCTACATTTGCAACAGAAATCTGAGAATATCATAAACTCAAGGAAAATGAGTGGTTCCTTAAGTTTACTATCGATGGTTCCAATGGATGGAACCATCCATTTTATCGATGGTTACTTTACTTGATGGTTTCTTGAGTTTACTATCGTAAACTCAAGGAAAATGCAGGTAACTTCGTCTACAATATCAAACAAGTTAAGTGGTTTGTTACCATCTACTGTAAAAGAGGCAATTGGAGAACTTCACCCAATACCCAAATTAAAAAATCTGGCGGTTATTAAGCTATCAGCGCCAATAGAGCACCATAAGCTATTTAACATATTCCTGCGTAAGTTTACTGAAAAATATAATAATAGATTCCTATTCCCCTCAGCACACTACTTTGAAGCCGAAATCAAGATGCCCTTTGTTTCCTGGGACCTTGCGAAGGAGTATGAAATTTTTTTCCACGACGAATTAATGGATGTTGGGACAATACAATTTAAGCCTATTCAGGCTTCCATCAAATTTTCGAATCTTCCTCCCCTCCTGGATGAGAAGGATGTTGAGTCTTTAAAGAGACTATTTAGACTAACAAACTTCCGGTACGTAACTGGAAAGAACGGATTTCCTCTCCCAATAGCTTTTGCGTCCTCTTCCATTGTTAATGGTGAGATCCTAACAAAAGCCGTCTGTAACCCATTTTTGGGACAATTTATTGTTTAAACTCATAAGCAGTGACGAGCTAACTTACCCGCACTGCAATACTTGCCACGAATGGGGCCACTGGGGCTCTGGATGTGTTAAGGAGAAGTCTTGTGGCGTATGCGGCCTAACGAACTGCACGCGAGTTGGCGGGAAGTGCTCCTCCCAGCCCAAGTGTTCAAATTGTGGAGGAACCCACCCGGCGTGGCCCAGGAAGTGTGCGAACTTTAAATTGTATTGTTTCCACCACTTCTCCTTTCACCCCAATAAAAAGGTGACCCCGTGCCTTTTGGTGAAGTTGCGGATAGAATGACTGACAACGACATTATCAGGTTAGTCGACTTCACCGGACAAGCAATCTTCAAGGTTGCTTGTCCTAGGTGTAGCATTTTAGCTAGCACCTCGAAGCAACCTTGTCCAAGGTTGCTTCGAGGTGCTAGCTAAAATGCTACACCTCCCTAATCTTTCTATTTCCGCCAGACATGTCCTCTCGAATGAATATTGAAGCACTAGATATAGATTCCAGTTGAGTAGGGATAAGGCGAGCATTTCTTGACTTAAGTCTTCTCAGTCTTCCTTTTGGAAGATATTTAAGAGGGAGAAGTTTGTCTGCTGGAAGGAGAGAGCATTGAGTTAGATCGGTAACATAAACATTGATAAAGTTTTGGAGAAGTCACTATCCCTACAAAATTATGGAACCACTATATCTCCTTAACCAATCCCGCCATGGGGCGACTTCAGGAGCAGAAACTTATCTGTCACAGATATCCTAAACTCCTAGGGGCTACTTTTAGGCACCTCCAAATACCACTCGCCACTCTCAACTCGGGTCTGTCAGCTTTTGACAGACAGTCAGAGAAAGGAAGTCGCCATCACTATGTTACCTGCCTCCCCGCCCGATGTTGCTGGCATTAATATCAGCCGTCGTGTTTTTATGCTAAAAATGAATTCAATTTCATGTCCTAAATATCTGCGGCCTATCTCGATTCAAAACTCCCTCATCTCCGTTTATAAAAAGCGCTTGCCCGTAAAATCCACGACCATCTATGTAGGCGAAATTTAATCCCACCAGGTTTTTATGGGTACGTAAAAGATCGCTTGGCCCATACAGCAATAGGTGAAGTACACCCGTTTCGTCAAGACAACAGTCATCAGCTTGATGTGACTGTGTTTCTTGACGTTTCTGCTGCATTTGACCGTATTGCCATTCATTTTGTTATCTCTTCTCTTAAGTCCTTTGGGTTACCCGCAAGAATTGTTAACATGGTGAAAATATTGTTATATACCAAGCGATTCTTCTATGAAGATGACTCTGATGCGCCTCAGTTCTACCCTATTACAGGTGTGCCTAAAGGTTCCCTACTTTCTCTAATCTTGTATCTTGCTGTGTCCATTGAACTTTACAAAAACTTTAAACCGGACCAACATCTAGTGGTATACGTTGTTGAAACCACAGCCCTGTTTTCTGGACGCAGGTGCAAAGATGTAATCTCTGACATCAGCCGTTTATTTTTAAGATTAAAAGATCAGTTACTCATACCCAATCTTATATTAAACTTATCCAAATCACAGGTGGTTGTTTTTCATGGCGCTCCTGTGACAAAGGAAAAATAAAGAGACTAGTACTCTTTAATCTCTTTCTTCCATATTGACTAATCAACCACTCCCTACCTTCACAAGTCGAGTAAAATACCTGGGGTTCACCATTACGGTGAACTGGTCAGCGAAAGCCGACCTGGATAGACTCAAACGTATTCAGAAGAGAGCTAAGTGGGCCCTGAAACGGGATCAGCATCTGTCATTGAATGAGAAAACTCAAGTGCTCGTCTAGAGTACTTGGACTATCTCGGGATTAGTCTTCTTTTCAAGAATACTCCCCACAGAGCAAATACTAAGGTTTCTCAAGCTCCACATATCGCGATTACCGAGCATAGTCTGCCTCGATTGGACTCTTCGGAAGGGGATGAAAAATGCCGGGTGGTTCGGTCGGAGAGCGGCGTGTTGGATTGGCTGGAGGGCTCAGATCCCGCTGGACTTGAGGCCGTGATAATATCCTGAAGTCTGCACATTTTGCTTTCCTTGTCGATCTTGAACTGTTGTTTTTCAACTGTCTTTTTTAGTGGTTGTTAAGTTTTATTTAAGAAAATCCTAATTAATACGTTTTTATGATTGCACACTATTTTGGTGTGCATGTTATATGTCAAATTTTTATTTTTATATTTTGTCTATACTGAAAGGTGAAGTGGCTAATAAATATCTGTGCATTTATTAAAAATTTGAGTTTTTAATTGCATTTTCGTCCATTTCCAGTGTTTTTGTTTTTAAGTAAAAAAATGAGAGGTACATCAATGCTTGTACTTTTGCAAAAATATTATAAAATTTGATTTATTATTAATATTATGTTTTGTTTATTTTATAATTATATTAAATACGTAAACTCAGATTGCTGATTTGATGCTAAAAACGAAAATTTTTAAACATTTTATTGTAATCCTGATGATAGCACAGGAGCTATCAAAATATTGATTTTATCAAATAAAGGAAAATTATTATTTTTTCGTTCCATTAAAACTATCTAATCGAAAATGGAATGATATTATTGATTTAGTGTGTACTAAGAAATAATTTCAGTATTGAATTTTAAAAAGTCTTACCTTATAAAATATCTAAGTTATAGAAAATGTTATCAATAGGATATTTTTACATTTCGGAATTTGCGTATATTACAAAATACGCGGGATCAGATAACTGATTCGATTAATTTGTTTTATACCACTGTTAAAGAATATTTTAGCTTAATAAGCTTTTAAACATGATAACATAGCAGTTACTCTTTATGACCTCTAATCTCAATTCAAAAATATGATGTATTTTAGAATTAAGTGGAGTCACTTAACTGTTCTGAACGCAAATACACATTTCCGTAGTCGATCAAAATTGGGATGCATGAATACTCACGCAAAAGTTAATTATAAAAAATCATTAAACCACAGGTGGACTTATATCTTAAATATTTTAAGATGTATTTTTATAATGTTGTTTATAATTAATAATTATATAATCTTGGATTATCTTATTTATATTATTAACATATTGATATTGCTCAATGATACGTTCTATGTGCTCTTTAATTGTTCAAGGCGTTTAAGTTAAACATAAATTAAAAATAAGTCTTGGTTATTAAAACTCTTACAATGTATACTGTAAATGTAGATGTAATTTAGATGTACACTAGCTAAAATAGTCTTGATTGTCAAATACTTAAATTTGAGATAAAATACATACAAGTGATTTAAATAACATACAATGCAATTGAATAACATACAGTGCAATCATCAAATCACCATGACAGAACAGTCTGCGAATAAGCGATGCTATCCTTGTAATGGTCAAACAGCTGTTTGAAAGGGCTGTGTGTGCGTTCGAAATAATAAGCAATGCATTAATTGTTGTGCATAAGATGCTCAAATCGAGAACGATTGATTCCATCCAATCAATATAACGACAAGCATACAGCAAAATTCTCAACACAATATTCGAACAACGATGAACTGGGAATGACAGTAAACGCCGTGGAGACTATCTCATTCGAAATGAAGTGTACTACGGATAATTGCAACGTGTATTCAACGGTAATCCTTCCGATAAGGCTTTCTAGAGATTTACTAGCCCAAGATTACCTCTGTGGATTTTGTGCAGCCAAAGCAATCAACGAAACCCGAATCGAAATAACTAAACTTAAAAGCCAGTTAATATCAAATGATTCAAATAGTTGCTGGACAAACAAAGAGCGAATACATAGAATAGTAAATGAGTCTATCAACTCCTCCCTCAACCGTTGCATCAATAGGCAGGTATCTCATGCTATTTGTTCTTTTTAACGCACACCAGAGGTAGATAAATCTTATTCTAAATTAGCAAACTCTCTTGATAGGGAAAGCGCTAAGACCTCACATCTGATAGTTCGTAATTTACCCGTTTCTGAAAGCGAGCAACAAGTTATATTAAATCTCTTTGAGGAAATCGGTTGTCCTTTGGTCGGACAAAAACTAGACTTTCATCGACTCCCTACACTTCATACAAACTTCCCTACGTAGGTTAAGGTAAAAACTAGCGTCAGCCATGTAGAATCATCTTTAAAATCTTCGTTTAAGCTTAAGAATTCATCTCTTTTTCATACGGTGTACTTGTGCCCTGATTTGTCGAAACTTGAACAAGAGGAACTTAAGAGACTACGGAAAGAATTATCCGAACGAAAAAAGTCAGACCCAAGTAAGCGATATTTTATTAGAGGGCATAAGATAGTGATTTCATCAAGTAGGGAAGCCCACGCAGTAAATGTGAGCTTACCAGTACTCGGCGAAGTTTCGTCTACAGGCAACAACAATCTTACTAACCCAGCCAATATATGACCAACGATTGAAAATGATTTAAAAGTAAATCCTCCAGCAAAACTTCAAGTAAATCATCCGGGGTATCCTCTAATTGATTCTACTCCACTGCTCCCCAAATCTTCCTGGAAAGTAGCCGTTTTAAATATCCGCTCTCTTAGTAACAAGGTTGAATCAGGATATGATCTTTTCCTTCATAAATCTTTGGATGTTTCGTGTTTAACCGAATCTTGGCACGTTGATCAGGATGATTACCCTCTTAAACGCCTCCGCTTTTTAAATATCTCTGTGGTCGATAAGGCTCGTCAACGACCTATTAGTTCAAATCGATCAATTAACCACGGTGGTCTTAGATTTCTCTCACCATTGGTCTCCATTGCAATCATTACCGTTGCCATTTGTTCCTCTCACTTTCGAACTACTTGGGTTCCGTGTAAAAGCCGGCTCGTTGTTTCTCAATATCTACTTATTCTATCGGCCTGGATCATGTCATCCGTCTGACTCTTTTTTCTGTGGACTGTCTAAATGTTTGCTTAGACCGTCCTCGTGATTCCAATACCCTACAGATGATTTCTACATTTAACGATCATGATTTTCAAATCATGTCTCCTCATTATTCTTCTGCTACCCATATTCTTGGCGGTACCCTCGATATTGTTGCCCTACCTACGCGTCTTGCCTTGTCTTCTTCATTGTGCATATCTGATCCTGCTCTATCCGACCACTTCCTTGTTACATGTTCTCTCCCTTTGTTAAAAATCAATGTTCCTGCGAAAATTATCTCGTGTCGTTCTTGGAAATTCCTCGACTTTTCCCTTCTTCGCTCTCATATTAACCGCTCTCCGTTAATGTATCCTTCTTCTATCTACCAATCCCCGAATTACTTATGTACCCTCTTTGACAATGTATTTTGCTCTATCCTCGATTAAATTCTTCCTTTTTAAACTTTTGTTCAATCACGGCAAAATCTTGCAACATGGTTCGACTCTGAGTGTGTGACTTCAAAACACCTCCTGCGTCGTTCTTTCAGAACTTATCATCGTTATCTCAGACTATCTTCAGAACTTGATTCATCCTTTTATCGTAACCAATTCTTTGGTCTTCGTCGTTCGCATAGGCAACTTCTGCATTCTAAGGCACATAGTTTTTGGCGAAACAAACTGGATTCCGCTAATGACTCTCGAATTAAATAGAAAACTCTTAATTCTCTACTTTCTCGTTCCTCTGTCACCTCCACTCTTAATTCTTCTCAATTCTCCGATTACTTAATTTCAAAAACTTTTCTCTAATCGATTCGATCATCGTCCTTACACAAATTTATTATATCTCGTCTGTTCGTATCCCTGAGCTCTTTTATCTACTTGCGGTATCTGAAGATGAGGTATCTTGCCTTCTTATTTCGTTAACTTGTAAGTCCTCTCCTGCCGATCCCATCCCTACTCGAATTCTCAAATTGTTGTCAACAGACTTCACACCTTTCCTTATCAGCCTCTTTAACTCGTCAATAGTGAATGGAATATTTCCTGTTCTTTGGAAAACGTCCATTGTTCGTCCCCTACTTAAAAAGCCCTCTCTTGATCCCTCTCTTCCTTCATCTTATCGCCCAATATCAATTCTACCAACCTTATCTAAAATTCTTGAACACCTGTCTTAGATCAGATAAGCAAGTATCTCTCTTCATCGCAGCTCTACCCTTCTTTTCAATCTGCTTTCCGCTCCAATCATTCCACCGAACTAGCATGTCATAAAGTATTTTCTGATCTGCTCTCCGCTCGTGACAAATGACTGTGTAGTGTGGTAATATCGCTCGATCTTTCATCTGCATTCGACATTGCCGATCACGAAATCCTTCTTATTCGTCTTCGCTATCACTATGGTTTCTATTCGTCCACCTTGGCTTGGTTCTCTTCGTATCTCATTGATCGATCATTTTCCGTCCATTCTAATTCAATGTGTTCTCCTCTATCTTCTCTTTCTTGTGGTGTACCTCAAGGTTCTGTACTTGGCCCTATTCTATTTACGCTTCTTCTTGGAGATTTATCTTGTATAACTAGTAAATTCTGCTTCAGAGTAATGCAGTACGCTGATGATATACTTCTTTATTCTCATTCGTCTCCTCATTCCCTAAGCCAACTTTGCGTATCCGCATCTAATTGTCTTCGTGCTCTATCAGAACATCTAATTTCTTTGCGCATGTCCCTAAATCCTATCAAATCTAAAGTGTTATTGATTTTTCCATCCACTGTTTCTGTTATTCCTCCATCCCTGTATCTTCAGACCACAATTATTCCTACTGTAGATAAACTAGTATTTCTAGGTATTCACTTCGACAATAACCTGCATCTCGATCCCTTAATTCGTGATAAAACTAGGTCTTCAAATCTTCTTCTCCGTGATATTCGTCTTGTCAGAAATTCTCTAGATTTTAGTTCTTGTAAATCTCTTATCTCCTCCCTTCTTTTCCCACGTATTGATTACTGTCTTAGCCTTCTCGTTTTCTCTTCAAAGTCATCCCTTAAACCTCTTCAACGCCTCATTAACACTGCGGTGCGCATCCTTTTTCGACTTCGTAAATTCGATCATATATCTTCCTATTTATCAAAACTTGGATGGCTAAGTATTGAACATCGATTTCGTTTTTCTCTGCTTTGCCTGACATATCGCCTTCTCCATTATAATTCTCCTTCTCATCTTTATCTGCCAACTCTAAGTGAATCTCGCTATCTTTCTACTCACCTACGTTCCTGTGATTATATTCTGCTACACGTACCTATTCACTCAACCAACTTCGGCCGTCGATCCCTACATATCGCTGCTCCTCTCCTTTGGAATTCCTTACCTAATCATCTGCGATCATCATCCTCACTCCGATTTTTCAAAAAGCAGCTTAAATCGATGCTACTAAACAATTAACTTTTTTTTATCTGTTTCGCTTTTATGGTCTTGTAAGCACACAGTCTGTGTGCATTTGCCATATTAAAAAAACTTTCAACTTTAAACTTTCAACTTTAAATTAAAAACATAAATATGGTTATTTAAACATAATTTAAATAATTTGAAATTATTTAAAATTTGTATCCTGCTGATGATAGCGGGAGCTAGCGAAATACTGTTAATTTAAATAAAGGGAACTATTTTCTTTTTCGTTCCTTTAAAACAATATAATTTTGAACAAAATTTTTGTAATTAAACGTGAAAACGATAGGCTACCGTTAACTCTTACTCGAAAACATTTCTTACCAATTTTGAACACATTAAAATATCGACTACTAGAGATCGACTGTTTAGTATGAGATGATTCAAACAATGATCTACTTGCTACACTTTATTTGAATGAGAGGGCATTAAATTCAAAAAGAGAGAAAATAAACAAAAATGTGCAGTGAAACTAGCTTGTCGGAGCTTCAAAACTCTAACGAAAAAACACATAATGGCAGCATTTTTAACGAAATTTCTCAAGTTAAAGGTATTGTTCATCCTTCTAATTCTACATTTCAAGACATCCAGGTTAGTAATTTTGATGTTGTTACTACTACAGACTCGGCGGCACTTCCCCCGGTACCCGAACTAAAAAACTTGGCAATAATAAATGCTATTAAACCGATGTAGAAGCATTTTTTATTCAATGTTTTCCTGAGGAAGTTTGTGATAAACTACCCTGTAAGGGTAGTATTTAATACAGTCAGGACGTACCCTAATCAGTTGAAAGTCTCCCTTTCAACATCTGAACTCACGAAAGCATACGAGACTTTCACAACTGGGTACTATAGTATTCAAACCAGTATAAGCTTTCCACCATTCGGCAATTAAAATCTAAATCAGGAGATGCGCTCCCAGTTGCATTAGGCACAACTGATGTGGACAATGCTGTTACACTTTGCTCCAACTCAATTAACCCATTTACGGGTTACAATTTCAGGTGTATTCTTATCGATGAGGATAATTTCTCATATCCGCATTGCAATTCCTGTCAAAAGTGGGGGCACTGAGCCTGCACTTGTAAGCAAGAGAAGACTTGTGGAATTTGTAAGAGTTCGCTTTGTGTTGCGCCATCTAAAGAGGAGAGGTGCAAGGCTCCCCCAGTATGCAGCAACTGTGGCGGCGACCACCCTGCCTGGTCCCGTCGATGCAGCTTTTTCAGGGACTACAGAAACAAGTTTAAATCCACTAAATCTTCTTCCTGTAAAAGCTATGCAGAAGTTTCCTTGGACTCAAATTCTTCATCCGATCGTATGTCCAATAAAGACATTTTATATCTTCTAGATAACACAAGAAAAAGTATTCTTTCTCAGTTACAACAGCTGCTGGCACCTCTCTTGGGTACATTTGTCTCGGCCCCGCCTGCTCAACCTGAGAATGTCCTTCCTAAATCCAAGAAAAGAGGCGCTTCAGCCCGCTCGGCTCCTCCAATAAAGATAAGAAAGCTTCTAAATATGAGTGCCTCAATAAAGGGAGATGATGATATTGCCCGAGGGCTCCGATCTCTGATAGGGCTGAATGTGGGAAGGGGAACCTTTCCGAACCTGGCTCTATCTAGGTCGGCTGCTCCCGTCCAACTAATCTGCCACAATGGTGAGTAAGCCCGAGCCTTTTTCACTGAACATTCTTCAGTGGAATTCGGTGGGTGCTTCTGCCCTTAGGCTTCTATCTGGTAGAGACGCAGATGTTATAGTCCTTCAGGAGACGCGGTCTATCCGTCTCCCCCAGGACATTACTCGATTTATCCCTAAGCACATTTATTCACACTATACTCCGTACATAACCCCTCCTCACTCCTCTTCATCTCAAGGACTCTTGACCTTAGTGAAATGCTCTTAAGGGTCTTCCATCATTTTAACCTATTCTTGTCCAGCCCTGTCTTGCTTAGTAGTTTCACTCGTTTAGAACGGTAAACGCCTCAGTCTAGCCAACGTCTACATTCGTCCAGGAGAGATTCACAAGAACCGTGACCTCCTGGATGGGATTATTGATGGCGGCTATGACATGGTACTAGGTGACTTCAACGATATAACTGGTCGTTGGATTAATGCAGCACTCCGCAGAGCCAGGAACGGTTATCTTCTTCATAAACCACCGTCCCCCACCTTTCATTGCACATCAACGAACTCACTCCTCGACTTACTATTGCTTCACGAGAAGTGGTTGCTTAAACCCTTCTGCATATAGCAATCGCGGCAACATCTGTCCACCTCTCATGATCTAATTCGTTGGCGAATAGAGAAGGATTCACTGCTTCGTAGAAGATTCTAGTTTGACCGGTCAGAGTGTCTTTCTTCAGTGCAGCCATCCAACGCTTTCCCCGAATTGGTAATGAGAGTTTAACCGAATTTAATTCCTATCTCTCTTCGCAAGCCTCCGCGTTTCTTTCGACAACCTATAAAGGTCGTATTTTCAGTCACACTCCGACAAAACTCAATGTCCTAGCTAAACTATTGCACCTCCTTGGTCTCTCTTCTTCCACCAAACATACGCTCTCGACTGAATACTGGCGTACCAGATTCTGGTTCCAGCTGTGTAGGGATAGGTCGAGTATCGCTTGTCTTAACCCTTCCCTGTCTTCCTTTTGGAATATATTCAAGAAGGAGAAGTTTGTTTGTTGGAGGAATAAGGCTGCGGGTTGGATCAATGGTATAGGCCTTGAAAAAGTTCTGGAGGAGTCACTAACCCTACACAATTATGGAGCCACACAATCACCGCAACCAATCCCGCATTGGGGATACTTCAGGAGTAGAGACTTATCTGTACCATATATTCTCAATGCCTGAGGGCCTCTTCCGGGCACCTCCAAAACCGTCGCTCCTCTTTCTTCTCGAGTCTGTCAGCTTTTGACAGCCGATCAAAGAAGGGAGGTGGCCGTCACAATGCTTTTAGCCACCCCATCCAGTGTGGCCGGCATCAGCATTAGTAGGCGTATATTTTTACCTAAAAAGCATCCAGTCTCTTGTCCGAAAGACCTGCGGCTCATCTCGATTCAAAATTCCCTCGTTTCGATCTATAAAAAAGCGCTTGCGCGTAGAATCCGCGATCATTTGAGTGGGCGAAAATTAATCTCACTTGGTTTCCATAGGTTCGTCAAAGGTCGCTTGGTCCATTCAGCAGTTGGTGAAGTGCATCAGTTCTGTCGTGAGAATAGCATTCAACTCGCTGTGGCTGTTTTCCTTGAATTTTCGGCTGCATTTGACCGCATCTAAATACCTTTTGTTATCTCTTCTCTCATGTCTCTCGGGTTGCCTGCGAGAATTGTTAACAGGGTGAAGATACTGTTGTACACCAAGCGATTTTATTATGAAAACGACCCTGATGCGCGTCAGTTCTACCCTATTACGGGTGTGCCTCAAGGTTCCCCTCTCTCTCCTATCTTGTGTATCTTGCTGCCTCCATAAATCTATTTAAAATATTTAAACGCGATCAACGTCTAGTGGTGTACGCTGATGACACCACAGCCCTGTTCTCTGGACGCAAGTGTAAGGACGTAGTCTCTGCCATCAGCCGATTCTTTTTAAGATTAAAAGACCAGTTACCCAGGTCCAATCTTGTTTTGAATTCTGCCAAATCGCAGGTGGTTGTCTTCCATGGCTCCCCTGCGACATTGCAAAAGCTTAAGAGATTGGTACTCTCTGCACTCTCCTCCATATTTGCCTCTATATCACTCCCTACCTTCACAAGTCGAATAAAATACCTGGGGTTCACCGCTTCGATGAACTGGTCGGCGAAAGCTGACCTGGATAGACTAAAACGTATCCTGAACAGAGCTAGTTGGGCTCTGAAACGGGCCCAGCATTTGTCGTTGAATGGGAAAACCCAGATGCGCCTCCGGGCATCCGGGCTATCTCGGGATTAGTCTTCTTCTCTAGAGGACGTCCCCCAGAGCAAAGACTAAGGTTTCTTAAGCTTCTCGTCTCTCGCTTACCCAACATCGTCCGCGCCGATTGGATTCTTCAGAGGGTGAAAGACCCCGGGTGGTTCAATCGGAAAGCGGCGTGCTTGATTGGTTGGGGGCTCAGATCCCCATTGATTTGAAGCCATGAAAGTTGGTAATGTTTGGGAAGAGGAAGTAGCTAAGATTAATTACTATGTCTGAAGATTCTCCGTTGTACTTTTTATTTATTTATTTACTCCGACTTTGACGGCTTGTTTATTTATTTAAGAAAATCTTTATTATTTACAAAAAGAAAAAAGTCGGAATAAAAAATCATCAGAATTTTAGTCATCATTAAAATTTACGATTTCAACTTGTCAGATAATAATTGTCGCTTTCTATTGTAACATATTCAGGTTTTTAAATAAATGTATAAAATTTGTAAAAATTACAACTCATTTATTCTTTTTCATTTTAAATTTGTAATTTTGTAGTAGAAAAACAAACACTAATGTGTTTTAATATTTCGATAGCTTCTAGTAATATCAATAATAAGTTTTCTTAATAAAAAATACAAGTTTAATAATAAGATACATAAATTAAGTCAGTCTATATTTTCATGTAATTATGCCTTTTCGTCCATTCAGTCTTCACTATATCTCTACGGCCAAAGGTCCACAGAGATCTGAGCCCTTGGCCGCACCAGTTCGCCGCCTTCCGTCTGAAACATTCGGGGTCTCTTACCCCCCAAGAATCTAGTCAAGACAGACTATGGTCGGTAATCTCGAGATGAGGAGCCTGAGAAACCTTACTATTTGCTTTGAGGGACGTACTTTTGAAAATAAGACTAATCCCGAGATAGCCCAAGTATCCCAGAGTCGCACTTGGGTTTTCCCATTTAATGACAGATGCTGGGCCAGTTTCAGAGTCCACCTTGCTCTCTTCAGGATACGTTTAAGTCTATCCATGTCAGCTTTCGCAGACCAAATCACCGTAACGGTGAACCCCGGATACAAATATCAGAAACAATACATCAATTTGTTTTAAAAAAAACAAAACATACAATTTTTTGTAATGGAACCCAACATACAATTTATTCGCTAAACACTTATTTATTTTTACTAAGCAAAAGACTGATTTACTCATTAATGCATACATAAATAATATTATTTATACAATATTTTTAATATAATATTTTTATTAAATAGTATTATGATATTTCAAATACTAAATATATCAAATTATGTAAAATATTTATATTTTGATATAAATATTTATTTATATCAAATAAATGTTTATTATTTATTAGTGGAGAGAGTAAAGAAAATATTTATTTAATCGAATTTTCAATAGCCTACTGTTATCATCATCAGGAGTAAATGTTACAAAAAATATTTTTACAATTTAAGTATTTGCAAAATATTTAAAAATATTTTATATTTGTAAAAATATTTTTTGTAACATTTACTCCTGATGATAGCAGTAGGCTATTGAAAATTCGATTAAATAAATATTTTCTTCACTTTCTCCACTAATAAATAATCCAATATGAGTGAAAAATCAATTTATAATATAAAGTAAAACGATCGCTAATTCTTCCCGATCAGATATCACATAAGATATTTTGTGTAACAAACTGCATTGTCGATTGTAAAATGCAATTAAAATGTAATAATACGATTTGTACTCTCTTTATATATCAACGTAGTAAAAAAATCTACGCTATTTTATTAAAATTTGTATTTCCAAATCATTATTATAATATTATTTTTTAAAGGTAATGCCATACGTATTATCTTCCTTTTACAATTTATTCTGTTATATTACTGATTTTGTTATCTTAAAGTTATTTTCTTGTTAAAACATTAAAGTTAGAATTTTACTGGTAAATCATTTGGAAGTCTATGTAAGAGCGTAATTACCGAAATGATACAAATGACTTTGAGAGTAACATCCATAGTATGCGTAGTTGTTAAGGAGTCGGAATATACAATCAATTTTTTATGTTATAAATAAATATTCATTTAAAATAATGATAAAGTAATTATTAATAATAAGTGATATTTTAAGATAATATATGCGTTAGTGAAATTGATAATACAAAATATATAAACTAACAGTATAAAAATCATAGACTATAATTTTTAATCATAGACTATAATTTTTAATCATAGACTATGATTTTTAATCATTTGCATTTTAACTATTAATTTAAACCTAAAATTCTATAATGTCGCGAATATTGATTTTAACAAAAGCGTTCAGCTGGTTTAATCACGTAACCATTTTAAAGGCGTTACTGATTGCCCAGCATCGTTGACTCAAATATGTCTACGAAATGTAAGCAAGTGATTTTTTAAATACAAATACTTTACCGATTACCGATTTAATCACAATACTAACTGATCTCCGACGATCATTAAGCAGACAGTCTTGTAATTTCAACCACAAGTCTATAGATTTAGCAAACATTTAAAGACTTGTTTACATGGTGCTGGTAAATTAGTTAAAAATAAAATGAAAATGCAAAATGTATGTATTTAAAAAATTCAATAATCTTCTTTTTCTTCAGTGTTTGTCCTGTATGGTGTCGTGGTTCGCCACTTTGGAATATCTTTTCCACTTCATGCGGTTTGCGGCGTCTCGATTGCAGGTCAACGTCCGCTAAATCTTGGCTTATGGTGTCGGGCGTTTTCCTTGCAATTTGAGGTCGAACCCCATCCTTGCTCATGTATCTTTAGCAGCGCAGAGCACATGACCGTACCATTGTAATCGAGTTTCGCATAACTTGTCGCATATCGATGCTTCATTAAATTTTACCAGGAGATCACTGTTTCGAATATGATTTATACGCGTAACTCCGGCAGTCTACCTCAAAATCTTAGCCTTGATTATTGTGAATCGACGCTCTGCATGTTTGACCATTTTCCAGCATTCGGCGCCATAAATCGCAATGGGTCTGACTACATTTCTGTTAACGTTTGCTTTTATGTGATCTTTAATTTTGGGATCACATAAGGCACCGGTTACTGACCGCCACTTCATCCACGCTGCGTTTATCCAACTCGCAACCTCTGTATGAAGATCGCCGTCTGCTTTAATCGTGGATCCAAAATATCCGCCATTAAGGAAATAAATGTTCATATTTATTCTATATTTGTTCACACATATTTTTATCTATAATAATAAGGATAAGAGGCCATCAGAAGGCACTGTAATGTTATCAGGTTTCATCTCATATTCCACGATCTAACAAAGCAGCGGGAGCAAATACGCTCTAACGATGTATTTCCTCTGATAAAATTTGATTATCTAGTGTATCTCATTCTAAAACAAAACATATTGTTTATTATCCATTAAAAATTTTTGCTTAATATTTTAAATAAATTTTTAATAATATTTTGTGATTTTATATATTGTAAATTTAATATTTTAATAATATTTTGCTGATAATTTCTTATAATTCTACGTTAAAGAAAAAACATTAATTAAACGTGTTTAAAAATTAGCAAAAAAAATAAAGTCGTATTAAGAAGACAAAGTTTCAGTATTTCTAACAGAGGTACCATTACCGGAAAGCAAAGTCCACAGGTCAATAATAACGTTGTAACATTAGCCTTGAATAATATTAACGTTTATATTAATGATCTCGTTGTTCAAGTTCAAAATAAATTTCGTTGATCTCGTCGCTTTTATTTCAATAATTTATTCTGAACGAATTTATTTGGATTTTTCTTTCCTAAATTATCTAATTTTGCTAATGCTTCTCCGATGTGCTTATAAGTTTTTCAAGACGTTTAAACATCGAGATGAATAGAAAATTATTGTTCATAAATTTTCGACTATTGCAATAGTCCTTTTCAAGTGTTTATGATTTTAAAAACATAACAGCGAATTGAGTTACAATAATTTCTATTAAAACATTGTATAGAGGAAAGGTCAAAAAATAAATGATGAATTAGCCTTTATTTAAGCGTACATACTTGGAGGCAAAGTTCGTGCCTTAATAGTCTACATCGTTTTGGAAAACTTTTATACGACAGTAAAGAGCTATTTTAAGTTAAAACATTCCATCAGAATGATTTATTTTTGTCATTGCAAGGGTGAAAATCTAAATTGAACAAGTCATCCCTAATTGAACATTATATTTTTCTTCATCTGGGAGTTGAATTGAGCCAAAAGTTAGATAGTAGGTATATTCGACTTCGAAGATTAAAAAAAATCATCTGAAAAATAAATTTTATCGTAAGATTTTTTCACAAACTTTTACTTGATATACGTCTTATATGTTATGATCAATTATCTATTAATAAGGAATTTAACGTTTCAGGTTGTAATATGGCACAACACGTTTTTATTTTTATTTTCTAAAAAATTAAATATCTCGAAAGATGATTATCATCGATTAAAATCCAAATAGTACGTATCTTACTAATACCTTACGTTATGGAAAATTTGATAACCGAAAAAGGGGGTATTTAACTAAATATTTTCCGGAACTCCTATGCTATCATGTTTCATTTTCTATTCCTATATTCAAACTAACAACGACGACAAATGCATGCTCATTACATATTTCTCCTGATGAAATTTGCTTATCTAGTAACTTTTACTAATAAAACTATATTATTTATATTCCATTTATAAAAAATTCCATTTAATTGTTAAAATTTATTTTTGATAAAAGTTTTGTTAATATTTGTATATTTCTCTTCATCTGAGTGTTTATTTGAGCTAAAATTTTGATAGTTCAAATAATATGAAAAAATCAATCTATCCATAATTAAAAAATTTGAATTATGGGAATCATACAACTGTGGTTAGCTTAAATCAAAGAGCGCCGGTGGTTAAAACTGATCACAAGGAATATTTGAAATAGTAAAACTATTTTAAATATACATCAATACATCAATTCCTTTCGATGTTTAAACGTCTTAAACAATTTTAGAGCACGTCGAACGTATCATTGGACAAAGTATATTATTCATTATCCATAAATATATCAAACAGCTAAAAGCTATTAGAGCATTAGAAGAGCATATTTGAAAATCCAGAACATAGTAAATTGATAATCTTGACAAGTCAATAAAATAATTTTCATAAATTGTACTATCATACCATATCTATTCATAGGTATTGTACATATAGTTGCTTGCTTGCATTTTATAACTTTTTTACTTTTAATAAATAATGAATCAATACTATTTCAAGGAAATATGAATTCAAATAAAGACTTGTTCATTGGTATGTTTTAAAATGTGTATTGTTTAGGTTGCAATGATACAAATTGTCAAATTAAGTTTCACACATGTGATCGCATCAACGAGTACTTGCTAAGACAATGCAAGTATGTTAGTTTAATTGAAATACTGTCTTTCATATATAAACTTGTTTTCTTTTAATTAATTTATAAATTTTAATCACTAAATTAAAATTTATCACTTAATTTTAATTTCCACATTTAACGTTTATAAATGCTCCGTTTGCCGTTCAGTGTTACTCAGGCAAATAAACGTTGGGCATACAACTGGGTCAACGATAAAACCATAAAATAAAAATATACCTTTATTTACTGCAATGAAAATAAATAAATAATTCAATGATGTCAAATTTATTTATATCAGGTTAGAATTATATCAGGTTTTTTAAATAAAAAAAACAAATAAACTTAGAACTTTTAAGAATCGATTAATCGATTGGAGGTCATTAAATTGTTCACCATTGCACTAGGGTAATGAATTTTTAAAATATAAAACGAAATAATACTGGTATAAAACACTAGGTTGCGTTTACATTTAAATCATTATAATTATAATTACTTTCTGTCTATATGAATAAAATACTTAAAGTAATTAAAGCACATTTTAAAAAATATTGTAAGGTAATCGAAATTAATACTGGTATAAAACACTATTTCAGTGTTAATTCTACAACAGAATTTTTAGAACAGACAAAAGGAATAAATTTTCAAAATATAAATACATACGATTTTAGTACGCTTTATACAAATCTAGATTTAGTAGATATTAAAGAAGCGTTAGTAAAATTAATTAATCTTATATTCGGAAAAAGATATACATATATATGTTATAATAATTATAATGCCTATCTAACGAAAATTATATCTAACTATACCCATATTATATTGGAATCCGAAATTACATAAAAATCCAATCAAATCTAGGTTCATATGTAGTGCGTTTAAATGTACATTAAAACCACTTTCTGTCTATATGAATAAAATTATTGTAGGATAATCGAAATTAATACTGGTATAAATAAATTAATAAATATAAATTATACTGGTATAATTTATTACTGGTATCTAATAAACTATAAAAATTCGTAAAATATTGACTGGATATTGATAAGTACACAATCTACGAAGGATCAATTTATATTCCAAATATTAGAAATAAAGTAAAAAAATAAATCTAGTGAACTCAAACTTTAAACTATAAAGGACTCGTATGATTCATTTATTAGACTATTACAACCTACTTTTAGATTTTTTAATTGGATTAATTAATTCTCAGAAAATTTAATTTTGAAAATAGGCGTGTCGTTTTACCATTTAAATATTAATTTAAAATTCTCGACGAATAAGTTTTAGTATATAAAAATGTTAATTACTAATATTAAATAGTTCGAATTTAATAAAAATATTAAAATTCATAAATATTAAAATATAAAAATTTGAATTCAATAAAAATATTAGGTGGTAAAGCTTTTCCTACATTGCAATGAATTTAAAGCAATCTTAATTGATGCGTATATTCATCGGATAGATCGTCATGTGTATGCTAAATAAACCGTTCAAATCTATGTCAGCATTGATTGGCAATATATCACTCAGTTGATTTAATAATTTTGTAATTGCTTTTAAAGAATTGCTTTGATTAAATTGTACACTACAAAAGCATTGACGACCCAAAACAACAATTTTTGATGGTTGGATAAAATTTGGATGAAGCCGATAAGTTACATGCAAATCATAACGATGTGTATTATATATTTGGAGTTATAATTATTAACACCAGTTTTTATCAATAAAATATAATAGAATTTAAATAAAGTAATATTATATTATTATATAATTATTATATTACTGTCTTAGTAATATATGTCTTAATAATATTATATTATTTTAATCTTAGACGTATTCAAGCTTTAGTTTTTAATAGTAAGAATTTAAGTCGTTATTAGTACTATTCAGTTGATAAAAATATCAATCAAAATATAAATATTGTAAATATTTGTAAATGTTAAAATATATCTCTATTAATTTCATCTTTCTTTTAATGTTGTTTGATTAATTTTCAGGAAATTCTTTAAACACATTAATTTATCAATCCCGTTGAAAATTAAACGTGAAATTCAATATGATTGATGTGTTACTTAATGTATTAGCTCATAGCCACTTCAGATTACACGTCCCCATCCAAAAAGAAGACGTGTAATCTAAATTACAACAAATCGAATTAGTTCTTTTAAGTTGTAACGGATGCAAGATGATTAATTATATGATTAATAATATCATATAATTAATATATATAATTATAATAAATATAATAAATTATCATATAATTTATTATCATACTAATCATATCATTCAAAAATAATATGTAAAATATTTTGTATATTTTATATTTCATTTTTTTATTTTTATGTTATTCCTGGAAATTGTATCTTGTATACTAGATTCCATTTTTACAGTTTATATGTGTTCGTTACATTGTTATCAGCAGTGCATTGTTTATTTTAATTTTAAATAATTATTTAATTTTGTTTTAACTGAATGTTTGTCTCCGTTGAGTGAACGGTGCATGAAGACAATCAGAAGACGACTGTAACGACAAATGATATGAATAATAATTTCATCTATAATTGATTATAAATAATTTCAATCTAATTACTTTATTTGTCTGTATTTCGTTGAAATTCTTTTGCTCATTGATTATGAGAGATGAATGTGGTATTGCACCGCGAATGCTACAACGAATTGCAGGAGGATTTGCTGTACGGGTCACTGATTGGCCTTGGTACGTGGACATCCGTCAGCTGGTAGACAGAAGAAAAGGAAAATATAAGTATTGCGGAGGAGTTCTTATTAACAACTGGTTTATTGTTACTGCTGCTCATTGTATTCATAGTTGGTATGTAATTAGAATTATCTATTTAGTCACTATTTTTAGTCTTTATTTTAAAAAATATAAATAGTAAAATATTATAGAAAAATATTGCTACACAATATTTTGCTATAAAAAAGTGTAATTAACGATAGTTAAAGAAACGGAAAGAATATACTTCAAAACACTGTTGATTATTAACATTCTTAGAACGTTGGCAATCATGAGATAATTTTATTTCAAGAATATTTTATGTATCCTTGTATATATTCTTTCTATATTTTCTATAAAGAACCAGCAAATGCTGAATTTCAGCCTTATTCATCTCTGGTCCCTAGCTCATAAGGACCAAATATGAGCAGTAAAATAACCAGCAATTTTCTATAAAGAACCAGCAAATGCTGAATTTCAGACTAATTCTTCTCTGATCCCTAGCTCATAAGGACCAAATATGAGCAGTAAAAGAACCAGCAATGTAGTTTATGTTCACCAAAACGATGAGTGATTGCATCAAAAGCTTGCCACTGACAACATACATTCAAAAAAGAATCCTAATAAATTCACCAAGAGTACATTCTACATGCTACCGAAGATACATAAAGAGACTTATCCGAGCCCGTGAAGACCAATAGTTTCGAATATTGGAACATGCGCGGAACGACTATCTAAATATGTGCATAGCCTTATATTACCACATTACAATATGTAGACTCGTACCTACCTGATTCCGATACTTTTTTAAGAAAAAATAGAACCCTTAAATAGCTCGGCAAAGTTCAAAGTCATGGCTACCCTGGATGTTAAGTCGCTATATACTTCCATTCCGCTAGATGAAGGTATAAACGTTGTAGAGGAATACCTAATAAGAAAATGTTCATGGGCAGGCGACAGAGTATCGAACATAATAACGATGCCTCATTGCACACTTAAAAATAACATACTCCAGTTTGATAAGTAATTGTATCGACAGACAGTTGGATGTGCAATGGAGAAAAGTGTCGCACCTGTCTTCGCATCTCTGTATGTATCGGCAATCGAATAAAAATTTATAACATCTTGTACACAGCAGCCAAAACATTTTCTGCGATAAATAGATGACATTTTGCTCACGTGGAATAGCGATGAACAATCACTGCAATCTTGGGTGGTAAATCTGAATCGCCAGAGCCCATTGAAGTTCAAACTAGAACAAATTTCGCATGAAACTGTTACATTCATAGGAATTGAGATATTCCAGGAAAATTTCACTTTACATACACGCGTTTTTATAAAACCAACGTGGAAACCCGTATACCTTCACGCTTCTAGTTGCCACCCTCCACAAATCAAACGAAATTTAATGTGTAATGAGGTACGACGGATTAAAAAATTATGCTCAGGAGATGATGACTTTCTCATACAAACGGATCGCCTACGTGAGGATTTAATAAGACGAGAATATAGTGGCCATTAATAAATTTAAATGGAAAAATATAAAATCGCTATTAATTACTGAACAAACAGTAAACCAGTCAATTAGAATATCTATAGAATTGAATCATTCATTCATTAAACTTGATAAAGTCATTCAATGTGCGATCAAAAAGTCAACACAAACAACCGGAATCAAAAGCAATAATGTTAAAATTCGTTACCAACCATTAAGAGATATCATAACGAGCTCCAGTTTCCCTAAAAAACCTTCAAAGATATAAAAATAAACGGTTTAGAACCGTGTGATGACAAGCGCTGCAAAACATGTGCAGACATGTCATCATCAACCACCTTTGATAACGTGCCAACTGGGCTAAAATACAAAATTCAAAACAAAAAAATATGCAAAACTAAAGGTATTATATACTTGTTAGAATGTACAGTCTGTCATGTACAGTATGTAGGAGAAACCGGTGACTATATGAACATAATAAACAACCTAAGGAGGTAACAGATCAAAACGAAGAATGAAAGCTGGGATTCAGCTGTTAGCCATATCCAGAGTAAGCCTGACCACTTTTTTAAAATAAAGATAATCAACAGTAAACTAAGCGATTTACATCGCAGAAAAAGACAGGAACTTTACTGGACTGCGCAATTAATGACTAAACTCCAAGGCACATTAACGAAGAAAAGACTAAATTCGTAAAGTGTAGATTCTTTCATGTTTACCAAATAGTATATGTGTATATGTACTACGTACAATTAGTATAATATTGTATTGTGCTACTGACGAAGGGGTAACCCAAAAACGTTTTTAAATAAATTGTTAAAGAAAGCTTAGTTAAATTTTATATACCTACTTATTTGAAATATTTATGAATTCGACAGAAACAAGGAAAACTTATTATAGGCAACCATTGATTAGAATCTCGTCGATATTTAACCATAATAGTAATAGTTATTATAACTATTAAACATAAGAGAATTTAAGACGTTTCGCCTTCGCCCAGTTGGGCTTTTTTAATGTACGTATTTATAATCAAGACAATTTTTAACCAGTCAGTGAATTGAGCTGTGTTCTTTAAACGCGACGGATCCAAATCCAAGTCAGTATTCGCTTCCAAATACTCTGATGCCTGAGTGTTTATACTCAGGTCATTTCCCCCGCTTTACCTTTGCATGGTACACTCGGGTTTAATGATTTGAGTACCGCCATTTTTCGTCAGAAAATGTTTTTTTTAGGATTCGAACACACGTCGTATTATTGGCACACGCTCTGCGGAGTCGAATATTCACTATTCACTTTATAATTTCCTAGTTTTATGAAACTTTCTATTTATCTACGAATACTATTATACGGGATCTTTTAACAAATGCTTTTACATATTTGTAGTATCACAGGAAACCTGCTTACTGAAAGAAAGTAAGAAGCAATTTTATTTTATCAACGTTTCGCTTTCTTCATCTAGCTTTTTTAAGAAAACATATTTTTTAGTGAACAGATATTTGTTGATATCATTTCTTGATTTTGAAACCGCTGTTGAAGATTCAGGTTTTCGAATTCAGCCAGATATACCTTTAAAAGTTATCAAATTGACTCAACAATTAGCAATACCGATTTATTGACGTTTCGGCTGAACCCTTTTCTGAGAAAACGGTTGAAGCCCTCTTCAATAACCTGCTGTTACAAAAGATTCTAGAGCTGTTAGCCATCTTACAGACAAGTTTCGATCCTTTTGGATCTCACCAGCGAAAGTCAAACGTCGAGCGACTCTAATCTTTTACATATATACAGCAGATTTCTCACGGCTAAAACATCTTTTCGCCACAGTTTAATCTTCTACTACAGCTATTGTCCTAGCATTTCTAGAACATTCAAACTACGGAAGAATCAAGACATGATTTCGCTTGTCTTAAATGTCTTATACATTGCTATTCTTTCTATCATGTCCGGATCAATACTATTAATACTTTTTATATTTTTCTATAAAGAATAAAACGAACTGACACCACCGTGTACTTTCTATATTTCAGATAAACTATTCGTTCAAACCGGTGCTACTAGATATGAGAATAACAATGCACAGAACCTCGTACGACGTCTGGCTTTCACTGATGAAATCCAATAAGATCGAAATCGGTGCGAAGTGCTCTGAAGGACGATTATTTAGCAATTTTGTGTGAAGATACGGAGAAGCGTTATAAAGTAAACGAAAATCGAGAATGACAGTGATATAAAACTTGAGTTGTACACTGAGCCAATGAAGGTTGTTAATTTCATTGGAGAAACGCCGGCGTCGAAGAAGTATGCGGGCTGCAGTGCGAATAAAACGATACAGATGGGTAGTAACACAAGATGGGTAGTTTGAGAAAAGTGAGATGCATAAGTAAAGACGAGGTAACATGAGGTAGGAACTTTAAGTGTGAAAATGGAAAAATTTGTTGTTTTTCAAATGCGACGAATGTCACGGAGAATAGGATAACAGTAATGAACCCTTTTTAGTGCAAATGATGAGAAAGAGAGAGGAGTCTATAATTACTTCGAGAAATGCTAGCGAATCCACGCAAGGAAGGCGATGGTCATTTAAAAAGTGATCAGGACAAGACTGAATCTGCATGCTGGAAGAGTGGATCCAAAGAATACCAGATTTTGTGGGATTGACCACCATTCTAATAGATGAAAGGTGGTGAGATAAGGATTCTAGGCAAAATGAAACCGAGACGAGAAGAATATATAAGGATGAATTGGGTGCGGACGATTCGATAATGATGTCATCTGCATATTGCATGATATAACACGTTAGCGCTAAGTAAAGTGGACACATATTTTCAAGGAGAAAAGATAACTAGATAGGTCTGAGTACAGAAACTTGTGGTAAATTACGGGGAATAGCTAACGATGCACTAACTGCATTGCCGGATGATACAGTGGCAGAGCGGTCGGTATGATATGACGATAACTATTTAAGAGTAGATGTGAAAAATCCATAACCATATCGAATGATGTGAAAGAGAATAGAGTGATCTACAATGTCAAAAGCCGGCGACAAATCAATCGAAATGATCATAGAAGTTAACTGTTGATCGCGAGCCAAGAGAAGATCACTGATTTCCTTATGATAAGCAGTTTCAGTGGAGCTGTTTTAACGGTATGCAGCTTTATATCGAGGAAGAATGTTTGACGAATTTAGGTTGGACATGGCTTGGCTTAAAATGAGTCTTTTAAAGAGTTTCGAAATATTGGGAAGTCGTGAGATAGTGCGGTAAGGCGATGGAAGAATAGGGTCAAAGGATTGGGATTTTAGCAGCGGACGGATATTGGCAGCCTTTCAAACAGTGGTGAAGATCTTTAATCGAATACATAAGTTAAATTTTTTACAGAAGAAAGATACTAGTTCGGGGCAGTATATTTAAGGACATTTGTTGTTAAAGGATTACGAGGGGATGAAAAGTTGTGGAGTTGAGATATTAGCACGATTATTTCATAAGAAGACACGGGTGATAGGTGGTAAAGCTCAGGGAGGCATGATGTGCCAATGACTGAATAGTAACTAAGAGATGGCAAATTACAAGATACAATGTCAAGCTTAAATCTGAGATTAATAGAGAATATTGAAGGATCGATTGAGCAAACAGACAAAGAAGAGACGCTGAAGGAGTCAATTTAATACTTCCCAGCGAGACCGATCAGTAGTCTCGGATGATAGTTGATCATTCCAAAAGAGTGTAAAGAGACATTATATCACCATGCCCGGAACAGCTGAACTCGATTGAACTTGATTGAACATTAAGAAGTTTAGTGATAGCACGTGATAAATTCAAAGTTTTTTTAATCACGAATCATCACGTTTACATTTAAATCATTTTAATTGATCGTTTTCAATACTCAAAATACTTTACTTCATAAATCAATGTATCGAAACATATATTTCATATATTTATATTGTTTAGATTTAGTTTTTACACAGTTATGAACAAATTCATATTCTATAAAGCTTAAAAACAAGTCAGCTATGATTGGGCTATTATTACCTCACATTGAAACACCCTTTACTTGTCTAAATATAAATGTCCCTACTTTTAAATAATTTTTATTTATCAAAATATTTAAGGATTCTATTAATTTAATTTTATCCATATATTTTATATTTACTTGATGGTTTAATTTTTGTTAGATAGGCGTTATAATTATTAGCACATATGTATATCTTTTTCCGAATATAAGGTTAATTAATTTTACTAACGCTTCTTTAATATCTACTAAATCTAGATTTGTATAAAGCGTACTAAAATCGTATGTATTTTATATTTTATAACATATATATGTATCTTTTTCCGAATAAAAGAATAACTATCACATTAAATTATAACATTAAATTTTATATTTTGAATATAACATTAAATTTCATAATTTAATGTATTATATTTTATAATATAAAATAAGTTATTAAATATTATTAAATTATTATGCAAAAATATGTTTCTTGTACATTTAAATATGTCATCTTTACGATATAAATTAACAGTAGTTTTAGTTAATGTTAATTTAATGTTCATATCTAGATATACACCTTCTTTATCATTAATATTGGTTTTGTTAAGTATAAGGCTTTGTGGATAAATGTGTTCACTAATTGAATTAAAATTATTAGAATTAAATACACATATATCATCAATGTATTGAAAGATATATTTCATATATTTATATTGTTTAGATTTAGTTTTTACACAGTTATGAACAAATTCATATTCTATAAAGCTTAAAAACAAGTCAGCTATAATTGGGCTACTATTACCACCTATTGGAACACATTTTACTTGTTTAAATATAGATGTCCCTACTTTTAAATAATTTTGATTTATCAAAATATTTAAGGATTCAATTATTTCAATTTTATCCATATATTTATATTTATTTGATGGTTTAATTTTTGTTAGATAGGCGTTATAATTATTATAACATATATATGTATATATTTTTCCGAATATAAGGTTAATTAATTTTACTAACGCTTCTTTAATATCTACTAAATCTAGATTTGTATAAAGCGTACTAAAATCGTATGTATTTTATATTTTATAACATATATATGTATCTTTTTCCGAATAAAAGAATAACTATCACATTAAATTATAACATTAAATTTTATATTTTGAATATAACATTAAATTTCATAATTTAATGTTTTATATTTTATAAAATAAAATAAATTATTAAATATTATTGAATTATTATGCAAAAATATGTTTCTTGTACATTTAAAATTTATTTATCATCAAATCTCTTTCCATATTTTTGTTTGCTTATTGATTAAAGTTTAATAATATTGTGTTGATAATATTCTAATACAAAGTATATTATTTATTATCCATCCATAAAAATTTGCCACTTAAGAGTTTAAATTTATTCTTTATATTATTGTGTTGATTTATATATTTTACTATTTTCTGCTTAATGTTATTTTTATAGTAACCTAGTTAAAAATATGTTCTATTAAATTGTTTAAATGATTTTGAAGAAAGCCAATATCATTACAAATTATTGCAATTCTTAAAATTTCATTATTAAATGTATTATATTTTATATTGTATGGTATGCATCGATGCTCATGCAAAAATATCTTTCTTATAAATTTAAATATGTCATCTTTACGATATAAATTAATAGTAGTTTTAGTTAATGTTAATTTAATGTTCATATCTAGATATACACCTTCTTTATTATTAATATTGGTTTTGTTAAGAATAAGGCTTTCTGGATAAATTTGTTCACTAATTAAATAAAAATTATTAGAATTAAATACACATTTCCATCAATATACCGAAATATATATTTCGTATCTTTATATCATTTAGATTTAGTTTTTACACAGTTATGAACAAATTCATATTCTATAAAGCTTAAAAATAAGTTCAATAATATCAGTTCATCCTGATGGCCTCTAATTCTTATTCTGATACATCGTCTGTTATTTATTAGTCAATTCATAAAAATGACGTTTATTTTAAATTTCAACTTTTATTTTAATTTGATTTGAATTATAGAAAATCTAAAAACAATTAATTTTATTATTTAATTTTTAAATTTTGATTTAGCATTATTATATGTTGATTATTTTATAATTATATTAAATACTTAAAATCAGTTAGCTGATTTGATAATTGGGCTACTAGTTAGTTACCTGATCTGATTAGTCGTATTATTTACAAAGTAATTTTCTTTTGCTTTTGTTAATGTCACTACAAATTTGCTGAGATGAATAAAAGTGAATGATTGAAGGATGTATTATCTAGTCGAAACTTAAAAATCGCAGATTTTCACATTGCGCTATCTCAGTTACATAAAAGCACATAAAAATACCGTTGTGATCATAAATCATCGAAAACTAAAGTTTTATGCTCTTGACTAAAACTTCAGAATGCCGTGATTCCAGCAGTCAGCTGTCATTAAAATATAAATTCTATTTTGTTATTCAAGAGAAAACACAAAATATATGTCAAACGCCCGCCACAAACAACAATATTAATCCTAGCGCTTTAAGAAAAGGTCAAGTTTTATATGCACTTCTTGACCATTCTATCAGCAAAAGTTATAAGTTAGTTTAATAATATAAAAATTGTAAATAACCCAACAGTTACAGACGGTTGATTCTTGTGTCAAAGCATTCCAATAGGAGAAATGACGCAAGGTAACCATTCAAACCCCAATTAAACGATTCTAATCGACTGCATGAATTATTGAGAATAGATTTGTCATATGAAAGGTTAAACTTTATTATTTGTTTTAACTAACTTTTAAAAGGCCGTTGTCTGATAAACGTCGCTGTGCTTAACGAAAACTAAATATCGCCTTGCAAATTAAACAATTTTTAATTTTAGTTATGATTCATATGATAATCCAGAGTCCATCGAACCCATTGAAGTGAAGGTGCCATCGATATCCGACTATTTCGTGGACGTTTGCGAAGCAACAATTGTACTGCAAAATTTTAGTAACGTCTTAACTCTTTTTAATTTTAGCACAAAAATTTTAATAGAAATACATTAAGTGATGACATTGCATTGCTTCGCTTACCATCTTCAATAAATGGAAGATCATTAGTTCATCCGAATTTATGCCTTCCGACATCACGTGTAGATCATTTAAGTGGAATTGTATTAGGACGATTATCAGTTCCAGGTATTACACAAATTTATAAAATTATGTAGATGCTTTAATATTGCATTGAATTATTTTTTAGAAGATTACTCTATAGTCTTTCAGTTAATTTATATTTATTATAAAATATCCATTTATATTTATTTCGTATTTATTTACAAATAAAATTCGCTTTTAATCACCGAGAGATAAGCCAAAACATGGTTAAATTTACTTGGAAAGTAATCCAAAATTTACTAAGTTACTTGGTTTTTCGACTCTCGAAGGAGAATACAAGACTAAATAACTCAAAAGTTTAAAATCGAAATATTCAAATTGAAGGTACATCGATCGTCACATGCAAATCGTCTTGCCAGTGCATATATTATATCAACGTCAATATTTATTTGAAATATGTTTATTATTTATACGTAGACTATTTGAAAAAAAAATTATTTATTTTTTAACATACAATCCATTCAAGGATATATCATCCGTTAGCTTTTTTATATTTATAAAGTATTTATTTATTTAATAATTTTAATTACAAATAATATATATTATTTAATAATATATTATATATTATTTATATTATTTATATTATTAATTATAAATAATAAAGAATGAACCCGCTTCATCATCGGGTGCCCCTACGTCTTTCGGCAACCCAACCTTGTGGCTTTAACGTGTGCATACATATATGTTACATAATCTTACATAGATTCGACCACCTCGCGTGGTCGAATGCCCGGCGTGTCCAAATGGTGGAGGCATGTGCATTGCAAACTCTATGTACGGAGTTCAAACCTCGAGCATGCACTCTCTATTGACTTCTCTGTAAGCACACGTCAAAGCCACAAGATCGCGTTGTCGAAAGACGTAGGGGCACCCGATGATGATGCGGGTTCACTCTTCATTATTAATGATTATTAATTATTTGGGCGTTATTCTCTATTCTTGTTGGTCTTCTACGTCTCCTCTAGGCCATCTACACTTTCTTCTGCCTCAAATTTCTGTATTACAAGTTATCTTTTGAAGGTGCCCTTCGCTACTTTGATGTGATGATTTTGCCCACCATACAGTATGATTTGGTAGCATTTTGTCACGATTTAACCGTGCTCAACTTTGAGCAAATCGATCACTGCAAGTGCCGCTTTATCAAGCGAAATGTAGGTATTTCAATAAAATTTTCGTCCACTGTCATTTCCCTTCATTAAGAGCTTGACCCTCTTTCTGTCACCTTAGAACGTCGTTTAAACCTGCCATCTACTCCCAGCTTTTTCACGCACGTTGCTAGTTGCGAAGCTAAGATAGCCAGTTTGGATACAGTGTGCTGCATTCTTCAGTATTAACTCAGCCGTCATAGCTATCTCCTTGTTATTATAAGCGCCCGCTTGTGTGGTGAATGTCAGGTCACTGCTACCATTACACATTCTGCGTCAAGAGAATGTCACAGGGCACTGGCTCTGAATCTTGCATTTGTCTTTTTCTTGCAACACTTCCAGCTTCTCTATTTATCATGCCATTGTCTGTTATCATTTAAACGACTTTTATATATCACTACAAACTTATTATATTTTTTATTAAATAATAGACGTAAGGTTCACTCAAATGGGCAACAAAAATTACAAGATTTTTTTCCGTCAGTTGGGCGTCCTAATTTATTGGAGGTCTTTAATCCCAATTCGAAAAGCTGGCATGACCTTTCGCCTTGACTGCTAGTGCATTCGCTACTGCCGAACAGTGATACAGTGGCTCGATTCCTTGATCGTAGAGCACGTAGGCATGTGGACGCAGCACGAGCTTACGAGTGCTGCGTCCACAGTTTCTGCCTTAAAAGGCAGAAACGAGAGATTATTGTCAAAAGGGACACCGAGGATTGTCATGATAGTCACTTCTGGTAGACGGAAATTGTGTATGCATACTGGAAAATCGAGGGTGTAAGAGTGGCGCGGTGTTATCCACATCATGTTAGATTTCTCCTTGTTTAAAAACATACGGATTGAACAAAGATATGCGTGAATAGCAGAGGCAAGACGATGCATCAGAAGCGAGGTTGGATGCAGATGTAAGTGTGCATGATGCATAGATTACTATATCGTCAGCGTACTGAATAACTTCAAAGCCGAAAGGGACCACGATGGAAGATAAATCACCAAGAAGAATGAAAAGAAGCGGCCCTAGAACGGATCCTTGTGGTACACCGCAGCTGAGAGGAACCGGCGCAGAAGAGTTGGAGTTGGAGACTACGTGATAAGAGCGATTTGAGAGGTAGGATTTGAACCAAGAAATGACATGAGACGAGAAGCAGTAACGGTGTTTGAGACATGAGAGAAGTATAGTGTGATCAACTACATCAAAGGCGGAGGATAAATCAAGTGAAATTACAAGGCTTACTAGATGTTTGTCAAGAGCAAGAAGTAGATCATTGGAGAGTTTTGTGCATGCGGTCATAGTAGAATGTTGTGGTCGATATGCTGATTGAAAAGGTGGAAACATAGAATTTGATGATATGTAGTTGCTTACCTGTCTGAGGATGAGACGCTCGAAAAGTTTTGAGATGGTCGGAAGGTTTGATATTGGTCTATAGGAGGAGGCGGAACTTGGATCAAGATGATGCTTCTTTAATAATGGGCGAACTATGGCATGTTTGAACGACGAAGGGTAGTGTGATAAATGGATAGACATGTTGAAGACACTTGTGAGATAAGGGCTGATGGTGTCACTTAGTAACTTTAGAATGTATGTTGGAACAGGATCGAGAGGAGAGGTTGAATTGGGTAATCGTGCTAGGGCATCAGATACGCTTTCGATAGATAAAAGTGAAAAGTGAAACAGTTCAGTATGATATGGGGCAAGGTAGGAGAAACTAGAAGATAATGGTACGTGGATTGAGGTCAAAGTTCGAGCTATTTTGCGTTGCAAATGAGATGCGAATTGGTTGGAAGTGATAGAGATAGACGTGACGGATTTGTTTCTACCCAAAAGGTTATTAATGGATTTCCACGCGTATTGATGATTGTCATGCAAAGATGTTTTGCTTTGCCAGTACGAGGAGCATTTTGAGTTCAAAAGGATATCGGTATTTGCGTCGAAATTCGAGGTATTCTGAGTAAGATGAGTTTAATAGCTCGGTGATATTACGACGACGGAATCTTGAGTGCATTCGGTGAAGGTGTCGTAAGGAGCGCTTGGCTCTTTGGGAATCGCTATCGAACCTGGGCGCTTCTGACTGACGGCGAGGCGTACATTGTTTGAACGGCAAAATCATATCGAGTATGCCAATAAATTCAGTGCTGTACTTGTTGATGAAGTCGTCAAGTGAAGTGTTAGTAAAGGCGGCAAAAATTAGGAGTGGGGACGAGAGAAGGTTTATACGCAAGTTATTTAGATCAAGTTGTTTCCATGGACGATATATATGGGGATGAGTAGGGTGTGGAGGATCATTGGTTTTAATGTTAATGGTGAGAAGGTAATGGTCGGATAGGCCCACATCTTTCACAGAAACGGTGCTGCAAGTAGACGATGATTGAATAAGGATGCAATCAATGGTGCCACCTTGGATATGAGTGGATTCAGTAAGGATATATCTGAAGCCAAAGTGTGATAATGTCTTGAGTAGGTGTGACGAGTGAGCGCATGATGGTCTGTCAAGTCGAATGTTGAGGTCACCAAGAATAATGACGGGAGATTATGTAATGCTTAGGTTAGAGAGCATATCAAAGAGTTCGTCAAAGAATGTAAGACATGGCGCAGATGAGCCTGGTCGATAGATAAGGGCGAAACAAATTCGTCTACTGAAGTGTATAGCGTTAAAGCACATCAGCTCGAATGACGTAGGGGCAACTGAAAAGTTTAGAACATGTAACGATATAGCGGGCAAAGAAAAGGAAAGTAGACCACCATGGTTGATGCTTCCTGGATAGCCATGTCGAGCACGTTCAGCAACGTTTAGGTTAAGCGATACGAGTCTTCTAAAGGATATGTCGTTTGTGGAATGCCAAGATTTGGTTAGGCAGAGAAGTGAAAGTGAGTTATTTTGGAAGACTTCGAGAGCAAGTTCAAGTTTGTGAAGTAAGGAACGAATGTTGATGAGACCGATGTTAAATGAGTATTTAGAAGGAGAATTTAAGGAGGGTGATTTGGAGTTAAATGGCGCGAAACAACCCAAGGAAGAAGAGGGAGAATCAGACAATTTACGCCTCGTTGTTGTTTGCGATTTATCATGATGTCATATGGAGGGTGGTGATATATTTGGTTGAATTTCGGTTGAGATTAAATGATTTTTTTGCAAACGAATAACTCGGTTATTGCGAATTATAAATTTATGCGAAGGATCCGCCAAACGTTTTTCGTGTAATTGTTTCCTGAGTAATGTTAGTGCTTCTACTTCAGGTGGTGAGAGATCCGGGCTTACATAAACGTTGTTAAATCGAGTCGATTCACTCAGTTTGTAGGTATTGTTCAGAATTGACGTAGTGGTTGCTTCATCAGATGTAACAACCACCATGCCAATGTAACAACCATTCACTCAGTTTGCAGGGAGTCTGCGTAAATACAAACGACATGTGGATGCACAAGACACGTTCAACGATGCAATAAGATCCGATATTAAAGCAAGATCGTATGATGAATTAGGTAGTCCATGTATTATTACGTTTGACGAGCGCCGTTGTTGCCTATCACATGCGAAAGTTTGACGAGGTATTGAGAACTCTGGATTAGAAGTTAGCACGGAAGGCGAAGAAGTGAGATTGAGATATTCTATTCTTGTTTGTAGATCATTAATAGAGGAATTGGCGCTCGCTAACGACTCTTTTAAGTCGGATAATAACTTAGCGGAACATAACCCACACAGAAAATCTCGTGTGAAAAATTCCCTGGAAACTTGGCATGGCACTTTTACGGAAGAATATATCGGACAATCAAACGCGGTACACTTTTAATCTAGTGAAACAAACTCCCCTTGTGTGATAATAGGTGACAAGGATGGTAATACACAGTTTGGAAACTGTATAGCGCTAGCAGTAAGAGAAGGATTGAATTGCGGCACAGAATCTCCAAGACGAGTTGTTGAGATGTCGTTGTAGCGTAATGTTTAATTTTCACTATTTAGAGGTAGATGGCATTCTACAGATCGTGATCGGTTTATTTCTTTAGAATTACTGTTTTCACAGTTTTGAGCATAGCAGTCCACGCAAGTACGACCAGCTTTAACACATATGCAACTTCGACATATTGAGTTTTTACTGTTACAGGAACAGCAACGTGAAGAAGTGGACATTACTCGGTTGGATGTTCTTGAAATAGTTTTGCTTGCATTCGTTTGCTCCATCTGTCGCGGTTGTCGTTTGTGCCCTTTGTGTCGTTTATAATATTTTGTCGTTTATAATATACTTATTTTGCTTTGTGGATTGGAACAATGGTCCAGTCAAAACTCTTGTACAGAGCAATATCATTTCTATCATTCCCATGTTGATAGTGACCTGGAAGATCCTTCACGGATATTCGAGATTTTCGATATAACTGCTACCCAATTACCGGCCATTCGTCTTATCAAGATTAAAGGCGGTTTGATTAAGTACAAGTATGAACATGAGAATTAAATAAGCACCGTTAATCTAACGCATTTCGTTCAAAAGTGTTTAGATAACAAAATTGAGCCTCACTACAGATCACAGAAGTTGCCGGAGGATTGGAATAGTGGTCAAGTCAAAACTCTTGTACAGAGCAATATCATTTCTGTATCACATGATCCATCGAAAGCTGTTTTAGTGGAATTTGATGCATCCTGGTGTGGTATTTGCCAGCGCTTGGAACCTGTGTAAAATTTGCTCGGTACTCATTTCGAAAATCACTCAAATGTCTTCGTCACTAAAATTGATGCTACATTTAACGAAATACCTTCTATCCCTATTCGCAGCATCCCAACAATTATGTTATTCCCAAAAAGTGAAAATGCTCAGCCAATTGTTTATGGTTAAAATCGTACTTGAGAAAGTTTTATTGAAACTGAAGGAATATCAGAATCAGTAATTATGGACAAGGATAAATCCATGCCTACAGTTGAAAAGGAGTCAGTAGCAGTTCCAGCAAAAGAAGAATTGTAGAACAATGAAAAACGTTTTTATTGAAGTATTATTCATTGATATTTTGGCATATTAAAAAAGTTCAACTTGGAACTTGTTTAATGATATTATTCTTATTTTCTGCTGATTGTGTAGTTAAAAGTTCAAACGTTTGAGCCTCTAACTCAAACGGTTGAGTTAAAAACGCTGCTTTCTAATTAGAAAAACGCTGCTTCCTATTAGAAAACGCTGCTTTCTAATTTATTATTATAAAACAGCGCAAATCAATGGAAGAATCAACGCACTTATGCTATATCATCATTAAGTGCTAATCATGCTTGTAATGGGCGTCTTCTGCGCGGTAATATGCAAATATTCCTTGATCAATCGTCTCGATGTACTGCTTTCGACGCAGACAGTCCTTGTTTCCTCGAAGTTGATCATGTGATCCTAGGCCAAAAGGTGGTATTCGATTGCTGAACTCATATTACCGCGGCTTAACGCACATTTATGTTGTTTAATCCTCTTCTCAATGTATTGTGAATTCTGACAAACATTGAAGCTTCCCAATATTTACAGGGTATGCTTTACACTTGCCCAAGATCAGGGTATTTAGGCGTTCGCTTTAATATCTGCTCAGTGTTTTGATCTTTTTATGAAATACCGTGATGCTGTGTATATTATATCTTAATAGTATGTTGACTGTATGGCTACAAAATGCTTAATCGACGTTAGTAGACTTGGTATGTGTTAGTCGGATAAATGGACTCCCTGCTTTGGAGGAAGAGTAGCTTCTGATTATGCCTACTTAGAATTGGTATATAGCCTTCTTTAATGCAAATTACGGGTATACTTTCTATCGTAGGATATGCAACAAATTTTTTTAACAAATATTAGACAGCGTTGGTCGAGTGATGAGCCTATCCCCACTCCATCAGGTCAAAAAATTTATTCTCAAAAGTAAGAAATTTTTCTTAGTACGCCTCTGTATTAATATACTCTATTGGTCATGCTATAAGACAAATGATGTGTATTTTGCAGATAAGAGAGTTGATACCAAGTTTATTGCTTTCGTCAATGGTGAATAAAGAGATCACGTCAGTTGAAGCAAACCAGTACTTTTGGATTGTGATTGTTGCGGATATAAACATCAAAGTTAGCGCCGTATTTTACATATGAGTAGGTAACTGGTACAATTAATAATAGAAGTTTGTTTACAACCTTGGCTGATTTGTACCAACCGATGCGCAACTTGCAATGATGGATCTCATTTGAAGGGTTGGTTTGTGAATTTTGGATTAGAGATACAAAAAACCACTGTTCTCAAGTTAAAGTACTTTGTTATACTATACCAGTCCTCCGTTATAAGTTTTCGCTAGTAATAATGTTAGTAAGAATTGGTTAAACTGGAGTACTCGGTTTGCAGTAGGATCCTTATTTAATCTTAAATAACATGCAACAAGACTAACTGGGACTTCAAGTCTAAATACCGTGATGTTGAGCAAGTGTATCGCATACCCTGTAAAGATAGCGAAGCCTCGTATGTTTGTCAGACTTCGCAATACAATGGGAAGAGGATTAAACAACACAAATAGGCGTTAAGCGCGGCGACATGAGTTCAGCAATCACGAACTACGTCGTGGCCGAGTATCACATGACCAACTTCGAGGAAACAAAGATTGTTTCAATCGAAAGCAGCACATCCAGACTATTGATCAATGATACTTTGCATATTCCATCGCAGAAGACGCATATGACAGGTAATAAGTCTAATTGGGTCTTCAAATTACAGTGCATATACGTAAGGGTAATTGAAATTACCGTGTATATACATGTATATACGTGTATTTACGTATTATACACTTCCGTGTATTTGCGTATTTCATAATCCCACAAATTCTTCCGTCTATACACTTCTATCATCAAACATGCCACTTCCAACGTAAATGAGTGTACTTAAGCAGATACAAGGGTAGAGCCTATGTATAATGCTGATACCCCGGATAATCAAATTTCATCAAAGGAAATAGACCATTAGCATGTATTTAACTCCGCTGCTTCGTTGCATTGAGGAATTAATGTCTAAACCTGATAGCATAGCAGTTCATCCAGATGACTTCTATCCTTATTCTTCCGTGGCTTTCTTATGTGAATGAATTACACGCTGATTTCTTCCTTCTAGCACTTAAAGATGATATAACAAAAATGCATTGTTTCTTTCATGGAGTTGTGCTGCTTCTTCCGTAGATGAATTACACCCAACTTTCTTCAGTGGATGATTTATACGCTGCTTTCTTTCGTGTATATTGTTAAATATACACGTTTATTGTTAAACAAAGGTCTTTTGTAATTCTAACAATCCAGTATATGCTTAAATAGGATAAACCTTTGAAAGCTTGCAAATAAAGAAATTGTAAAATAAAATAAATACTCATGTCTATAATTTTATTTTCGCAAAATGAAAATTATGTTGAAAATTGTATTATACAGAAATATATTGCATTATTCGTCACAAATCGGTCAGTAGAAACATGAATTGAATATATTTTCATCTAGAATAATCTACACGTGGTTTTGTAATATTTTCATTGATATTTAAAAAAATGATGGAATCAAGTTAAATAGGATTAAGTACAATTTAATTTTTTGATCTTTATTTATATACTAAATTATATACTAAATTATATACTAATTTATATACTTTTGGAATGTTAAATAATCATCGATTTGTAAACCGAATTATAGTGTTTTATCTATACACAAACGTGCGCGAAGACCGTAACTATGCAATCGTTGGTGTTTGATTAACTGGTGGTTTTGCAATCAAAACAAATATTTAATCGATCGTTTTTATTTTTTATTTTTTATTATACAAAAGTAAAACCAAAAGTTTCCAAAAATGTTAGTTTTTTTCCTGATGACCTCAGATCCTTTTTCTTATACATCGTCTGTTATTAGTCAATTCATAAAAATTGACTTTTATTTTAAATTTCAATTTTAAATTTTATCCTGATATAAGTATAATAAAATATAAATAAATAAAAATTGTATAAAATCTTATATAATTATTTATCTTTATTTTACTTTTTATAAAATTTATAATTTTAATTTATAAAATTTGTTGCGTCTTCATTCTTGTCATTTTCTGTATTGAGAGAACTGAAGTCGTCATAATAGCTTTGACTGTCCGTAAAGTGGATTGGCATAGATTGCTTAATCTATAATTTTTTAACAGGTGGTACCTCGTGTCTAGGTGGATATGCACTACGGTTATAGGAATTTTGCTTAATGTTCTTTTGTTTTTTAGGAAACATTTTTGTTTGACATCGAATTATGCTTTAAAACACTTTTGGTTAGTTTATGCCATTTCGGTAGATATCTAGTGGACCACAGGAATCTACAAAAATAGCTGGAATGTTTCAAAACAAATAGATCTCTGTTAATGTTTTTCTATATATTTCCTGTGATCAATTAAAAAGTTTTTGCCTTTATAAGCTATATTCAGTTTTCCATTGTAGAAAACTGAAAAAACTGCTTTTTATTCTCTGTATATTGTCTTGGCCAATTGACACCAGCCACAGTTTTAGCAGTGTGTTCCAAGTTAATTCTTCACTTGCGATTGGAATGTGCATTACCACTATTAGAAATTGATTTTTTTGTGGTCAAAGCCATATGATGCTCACAAATCATTCGTTCGCAATTACCTATTCTTAATGTTCGAGATGGTGTTGTATCATCTTTTTACTCACATAACATCATTTAAAGTCTTACTTATCTCCATTTCCACAATATCCTATGTCCTCGACTCATCCACCTGATGTCTTTTTGTGTTCATAACTTCATGCTTGTGTATTGATAGATCTGCTTAATTAGATGTAGCTGTAACTCCTTTTATCCTCTTATTATTGCCATTCAAGAGGTTATTTTCCTCCATGCCTATCGAAATATTTACCATTGACTTTTTTCTTTGAAGAACCGTAAAGTGTTCAAATGAATGCATTTTTGAATCATTCTACTTATTTACCGTCACTTACACTCATTAACAGTAAGTATAATTAATAGGATCTCGAATAAAAAGGGTGAAATAAGCGGTCGTCATGACAAAGTTGAAGAGCTATATTGGAAATATTCGACTCTCCAAAGCTCGGTTATTCACGATGAGCATGTAGTGGTGATAAAATTATGATAAAAATGTCTTACAAAATTTGTTGACAAACAAAATGTATCAATTATATATTATTGATTAAAAATATTTATATTATAAATATAAATACAAAATATTATATTTATATTATATTTATATAAATATTATATTTATATTAATATTATATATTAATATACATTATATAAAATAATATATATATTAATATATATTAATATATTATATTATTAATATAAACGGTCAACTAACTGAGATCAGCTAACGATGAATACTTATTTTAGACTAAATATAAATTACAAATAAGGATAAATAATTATAAATAATTAAATAAGATTTTATTATAAAGTTTAAATTTTAATAATAATTATTATCGTTATTAAAATAATTGCATAAAATTTTAAGATATATTATATAAGATATTTCCGCTTATATCAGAAATATCTTATATTTATAAGATATTATATAATTGTATTATTTATTATTTTTGATTTATACAATATAAAATACGTAGTATCAGTTATCTGATATTTATTAAATTTAATAATATATTAATTAATATATTAATTTTATTATTTAATTATTACTTTTTGATTTGGCATTATTATGTTTTGTTGATTTTATAATTATATTAAATACGTAGACTCATTTAGCTGATTTGATTTGTTCTACTGACATGTTATTATTGACCTGTGACTTTGTTTTACCGCTGATATGATCTCTGTCAAAAATACTGAAACTATGTATTATTGATACGACATTATTTGTATGCTTATTTTCAAACAAGTTTGATGAATGTTTTCTTTTCCTTATAATGTGGATAAAATAACAAAATATTATTTAAATTTAAAATTTACAATATATAAATCAACAAAATATTATTAAAAATATATTTAAACTATTAAGCGAAAACGTTTTAGGGATGGATAATAAACAATATGCTGTTGTATATTAGAATAATATACAACAGATAATCAAATTTCATCAGACGAAATACATCATTAGCGTGTATTTGGCCCAGCTGCTAGGTTGTGTCAAGGCATAGGGACCGAAATCTGATAACATAGCAGTTCCTACTGATGACTTCTAATCCTTATTCTGATACAACGTCTGTTATTTATTAGTAAATTCATAAAAATTGACTTTTATTTTAAATTTCAATTTTAAATTTTAATTTGATATAAATATAAATTGCATTTAATTCTATATAATCATTTATTATTTATAAATATTTATTATTTATTTTTACGAAGACAGTTAGCTGATATAATTATTTGAAATAAAAATTTTAATCTTTTAATCTTTCCTATTTTTAATAATTATGTGGACCGACAATCTCGAGTTTCTTTCAGATATACTTTGTATTAGAATATGAAACACTAGCTAATCAAATTTCATCAGAGTAAATACGTCATTAGCATATATTTGGCCCTGCTGCTATGTTGGGTTGAGGAATTAGGTCCAAAACCTAATAGCAACGCAGTTCCTTCTGATGACCTCTAATCTTTATTATGATGCACCGAGTAAGAGTAGAAGTAATCAGTAGGAACTGCTATATTATCAGATTTCTGCCCCTATTGCAATAATATAATATATATTATTACAATATATAATATATATTATATAACTTGATTGCATCCGTGAGCCGAAATTATTTTGGTTGTGTCACGACATTATCCTCATAGGTATTGTTTCTATTCTTGATACAGCAAAATGCTACTAATCAGCTTGTGTAGGTCTCATCAGCTGCTGACTCAGACTTACATTTCACCTTTCGACCCTTATTATCTGCTAACTACGTGCACTGGTACTGCTCGGATTCGAACTAAGACCTCGCCCTCGCTTCCTACATTATATCCACTAAGCTAGTTGCTCCAGTAATAAAAGCATACATTTTGTATATTATTTTTTATATATTATATATTGCATTATTACATATTTCAATATAAATTATATATTACAATTATATCATTAACGTTTAGACCCTTTTTATCTGATAACTCCGTACACTTGTACTGATCAGATTCGAACTAAGACCTCGACCTCGCTTCCTACATTATATCACTTGGCTAGTTGCTCAAATAGTGAAAGCATACATTGCATGTATTACATATTTTATATATTACAATAATATTATATCAAATAAATATCATTAATAAATTATATCAATTAATCATATCAATTATTATCAACATGTATCAAATCATTGTTTATTCTGTACTATTGCAAAATAATATAAATTTTGTGAGTTTTGTACTGTTTATTGCAAATAATTTGTAATAATGTTAAATAATTAACTTACATCTTGTGGTAGTCAAAAGATATAAGTAGCATTGATATTTTTTGATTGCATGATATCTATTTGATTGTATGATATTTTTTTGATTGTATTGATATTTTTTGATTGTAATAATATCATTGATATCATTTACTTTCGCGCTATATATAATTTAGACGGAGAACCAAAAACTCAACGTGAAACAATAGAATTCCGTCAGTTAGATTCTTACCTAATACCCGCTAAACATTGTTTTCGATCGTACGGAAATTTCTTTCAGATTAACAAACAAATCTGTGCGAAGTCGAATGGTTCACATGCTCCTTGTCAGGTAATAATTTTGTATCTTTCACAAATCAGATCAGCTAACTGAGTGTAAGTATTTTATAAATTAAAAATAATTGTAAACTAACTAAATAAAATAAATAATTATAAATAATTATCAATGATAAATAATTGTTATGATAGATTTTATATTATATTTATATTTTATTTTATATTCCAATTTATAAAATTTAAAATTTAAAATAAAAGTTATTTGTATGAATTGACTTATAAATAATAGACAATGTATCAGAATAAGAATTAGAGGTCATCAGGAGGAACTGCTATGCTATCAGGTGGAAAAGAAAACGGTTAAAGGAAAAGGTTCATCCGACAAATATTTGATTAAAAAATAATATTTATGAAAATATTAATATTAATATTAATATAATATTAATATATTAATATTAATATTTATTAATAATAAATATTAATAAAAATTAATATTTATGATTAAATATTAAACTAGCATCAGATGGTCGGAAATTATGACTCGCTAGTTGGGTACGATCAATATCTCTGAAACGCAATTTGGTTACAAATTTAAAACGGAATTAGATCACCGTGAATCAAACAACAAAACATTAAAAGTTATTCTTTACTTCTGAAAGCAAATAGCATTCACTACATGTGAGTTCTATAACCCGCAAAGTCAAGTAAACATTTAGTGTGCTTGGACAATTCTGGGCATGTCTTCTATTCTAGAGTTCGTTCATATGAATGATAACCAAAGTGTCTTGAACTCCTAATATGAAGTATATTGTGCGTCGCTATATTATGTGTTGCCGTAGACGCATAAGTGTCGCAGCTTGAGTGATCCGATTCTTATGTCGATTAAAAATAGAATTTTAGATTGAATATAAAGAATTATATAATAAATCTTATTATATTTTGTTAAATCAAAATATTATATTATATATTAAGAAAACTGAGCATACATTATTAGTGAACTTACCATCGCGGGAAATCATTCATCCAAAAATATTAATCAACTTAACTAATCCAAACCGAAAACGACACTTTGCAAACTGTGAGTAATAGTATTAATAGATATGATACCTATACAGTAACATTGTGTAGCCTACTAGAAAATTCGTCAAAAAATCTATTTTGAGAACCAGGACTCAATCTCATCAGAGTGCATACGAAATTATGCGAGATTGCCTCATACCTTGTTTTATTAGAAGTGATTGTATGAATTGTTTTATGATTTGCAAAGGATTCTTCCTCTACATTCATTCATACATAAAATTGTCATCTAAATCCTAATTATATCGCACTATATCGATCTTTTTTTATTAATGCGCATAATTTTTAAGTCGTTATCTTAGACTTTATATGATAGTTGAGATCAAACTTTTGCATTAAAAATACTATTTTTTGATTAGGGCGATAGTGGAGGTCCTCTTATGCATTTCGTAAATAATCGATGGGAACTTGGTGGTGTGGTCTCTTATGGACAAGGATGTGGAATGCCATTAAGTCCTGATGTTTATACTCGAGTAGCCGTATACAAGAAATGGATTCTGAGTAAAATTGGCGAAGCCCTAACCTAGCACGTGAATTTAAAACGTACGAAAATTTATAACTGTCAATCAAAAGACCGAAATACGACGAATTTGTAAATAACTGGATTTAGCTGTAACATCATTTTTAAATGTATGGCTAAAATATTTACAGTCCCATGTATTGAATAGACAATATAAAAATAACATATTTTATGTAATAATTTCAGCATTCAATATTTTTAAATCAAAAAATATCAATTGTTTATTGCTTATACAGACTATAAAATATGATGGCTTTCTAGATGTACACTATAAATTTCAATACACTGCCCAATTGCTTTATTTGAGTTTAGTTTTTCAGAATCCAGCATAACACACAAATCTAGGCAGTTCAATTGTGATAGTGGACACTTATCCTCATTATTTCTACAATGAAAGATGTTTTTTAGGTTATATGTTATTATTTGATTTAAGAATTTGATTTAATCCGTTATTATTTGATTCACTTTTTATTTGATCTTTTGCTTGTCTACAGCGTGTATATACGCTGGATATGATTTAGGAATTTATCATGCATCCTTTAAAACCACTCAACTGGGTCTAAGTCAACATGGCAGACAAACCGTGAACCTTGGAAATTCACCATTTGTTCGGCAGGCTGATCTTTTATAGGAATTATAAATGAAATTATAGTGGATCATATCAGCTAACTGAGACTACGTATTTTCTACTATTTATAAATTGAAAATAATTTCTTGACAAGAAAAAACAAATAATATAAAAACTTTTTCCTGTCAACCACTGGTCCGGGTGTCGGGTCGTGGAGGTAGTGTACAAACCAAACTATTTCAGACATCGCGATCCTGGGCGACAGACTAGAGTTCTCTTTCAGATAACCCAAGACGGTCTTTGATCAGTTTCGAGATTTGATTTATCAACGGTTCCGAGGTCTACCTCGAGGTCTCTTTCCAGAGAGTCCGGCTTGGAAAACCTTCCGTGTAAGGTGATTCCTAGGCATCCTCAGGACTTGTCCTAACCACCTCAGCTGACTTTCTTCGATGTGGAGAAGCAGCCGCTTTACTTCGAGTTCATCCCGGATGACCGAATTCCTAACCTTATTTCTAAGGCTAAGACCGGTCATACCGCTAAGGCATCTCATTTAAAGAAAACTCAAATAATGCTAAATAAAAATTAAATAATTAAATAAAATTTTAATAGATATTATATAAGATTTAAAATTAGAATAAGAAATAAAGGTTATCAGAATAAACTGATATGTTATCAAATTTTGGCCCCCTATTCCTCGACGCTTGTATTGAGTTATAATAACCAAAAGAGTCAGACTAGAATAATTGTTTATTTGGATAATTGTCTTGCATAAAAAAATTAAAATCCTTTTTTATGTTTCAGCTTTGAAAAATTAACATTTAGAGATAGAAAAAGTACATTTTCTGAAAATACCATAAAATGTTGACGAAATATCGAAAAGAATTTAAATAATTATAACATCCTGACTCTTTTCGCGTTTTTGCACTTAAATAAAATTAATCATGGAATTTTGGATTAGGATCAATAACACACTCATTTTTAATTATTTTTAAAACAAAACGTTTTGTTTGTTACAATACTAGCAGCAACTAGCGAAATATAAAAATAAACTAGTGTTTTATTGATTCTGCTCTTAAATTTTAAATTAAAAATTGATTATAATTTAATTTGCAATTATTTCAAAACATAGTGACGAACGTTAAAAATCAAATGTTAAAAACTGGGTTTAGGCAACATATATAATATACAGCATAATAGTCAAACTATATTTCATAAACATATGAGATTAATAGGACATGATATTAAAAACTGTAAATTATTTATTTTAGAACATATAATCTAAGAAAACATATCAATATTAAATCAAAAACTAATAGAAAAAGAAGATTTTTGGATTAAAACGCTCAAGTCAATGTACCCATTAGGATTGAATGACGTGGTACAAGGAATTGGCAGAAGTAGTATAGTACATAATAAACAACTATTTTATTATAATCCGGTTAGACCCAAACAAATAAGTCATGGCGATAAATGGAACAAGAAAAATAGAAAATAAAAATATTAAAAAAGATATGCATATAAATACATAAGAAAAAACATATCAAATCTTAAAAACTAGGTTTAGGCAACACATATATAATATACAGCATAATAGTCAAACTATATTTCATAAACGTATTAGATTAATAGAACATGATATTAAAAACTGTAAATTATTTATTTTAGAGCATATTATCGAAGAAAACATTTCAATATTAAATCAAAAACTATTAGAAAAAGAAGATTTTTGGATTAAAACGCTTAATTCCATGTACCCATTAGGATTGAATGACGTGGTACAAGGAATTGGCAGAAGTAGTATAATACATAATAAACAACTATATTATAATAATCCGGTTAAACGCAAACCAAGAAGTCATGGTGATAAAAGGAATAAGAAAAATAGAGTTAAAAATATTAAAAAAGATATGCATATAAATGAACAATTTGAAATATTAAAATAACTTTTAAGAGATAAAAAGCTAAAAGATCTTTATGTAAATATAAGAAGTTTTTCTAAAGATATCATATGTTCAATAAATCAAAAATTAATAAACGTTTATGATATGCTAAGTTGTATAATAGACAGTTATTGTAATACAAAATACTATAATCGTACAATAAATATTAATAATAACAATGGAAAATTTACATTAACCATAAACTTCACTAATAAATGTATAGATAACATTAATATAGCCGGACTTTAAATAATTCTAAAAGTAAAGAAATAATAGGGTCAGATTTAAGTAAATATATTCCTAAAATATCGTATGAGTTGTTACCGCTATTAAAACGGAAAATTTGTAATTATAATAAAGAATTAAAATCAATATGTAACGATAATATTAAAAACATAATGGAAACAGAATGCAATTGTAAAAGTCTTAGTTTTGATAAAATAAATGAACATATATGTACCCATAATCTAGAAAAAGAATCAAATGTTAAAACCTAGGTTTAGGCAATACATATATAACATACAGCATAATAGTCAAACTATATTTCATATACATATGAGATTAATAGAACAAGACTTTAAAAACTTAAAATTATAAGAAATATATCCATCCTGATCTGTATTTTAAAAATTCAGTATAATTGAAAGACAAAATTATTTTGATATTTCGCTAGTAACTACTAGCGAATAAAAAATAGTAAATATTTCGCTCCTCAGTCATTTTCCATTGTATGTATGAAATTAAAATATGGGTTTGTTATGTCGACGATACATTTGTTATTGTTCCTAGTAATATATATACAATTATATATATGGGTGCAATAGAGAAATTATGGATAGAAAAGTCAGACATCAAGCCGTTATTCTATTGTCGATATATTGATGACGTTTTCTTTGTGTGGCCGGACAATGATCAAAGCCTTGAAAAATTTCTTAACTTGTTTGAGGAATGTAGCCCGCTTAAACTTACATGCCAATTCGGACAGCGGGTCAATTTTCTGGATTTAACATTATATAAACAACAAGGTGTTTATAAATCAAAATATTTTCGCAAACCAGAATCTCCGCCAATGCATATGCACGCCGTCAGCTGTCATCCACATGTTCCTAGTAATATATATATATATATATATATATATATATATATATATATATATATATATATATATATATATATATATATATATATATATATTTGTGAATTGTGATTACACCGCCTCCTGGGATTTCTAGCAAATTCGGCCATATATTCTGAACAGAAGCGTTTTACCAGGAAAAATTGACGAATAGCTGATTTTTTAACGTTTCGGCCTCAGTCGGCCTTTCTCAAATCTAGAATACAGTAGCACATATACAATAGGTAACATAAAGCAAAAAGAACAAAAACACAAAACGCATGCAACCGTTCATGTTATATCCTTCCAAGTGAAGGTGTTTTCGTCGTTACATCCATGGGGGGCATCACTATAAAGCAATCCCATGAGGCGCGTTTCTGCTTCAACCCTTTTTACTGTATCTGCCTCCTGAGTAAACACACAGTAATCCATGCAATCGATTTCTCCGTGCAATATGTAATGTGCAACAGCCCCGTCCGTTATATTAGCCGTGCGAAAATGCGTTCTTCTTGAATTTAAACGACGTGAAAGTGACATTGACGTTTGCCCAACATATTGGATTTTACAAATTCTACACGTGCCAACATAAATAATGCCCAAAGACTTACAATTGAACATACCATGTATGCGAAGTCTTGCCCCAGTTATGCTACTCTCAACAAATGTGGCTTCTGCCATTAATTTACAAGTTTTACATCTTCTATCCATACATGCTCTGCTAACATTTTCTATTCTGTTCAATTGCTCCTCAACAGCCTTTATCTTTGAGCATACTAACGTGTGCGCCACTTTTCTTGTTATTCTAAAGCAGACAATAGCCTTCTTAGCACCATTAGTATTTCTCACTATTCTGTTAATTTCTCTTCTTAACGACACTAATTGTGCGTTATATTCCACAATGATTCTATTCTTAACTTCTTCACGCCTTTCTTGTAATAAGCTCGCAGAGCGTGAAATCCGTCTCACATGTCTCACTTGTCGTACAATAAATTCACGCTTATAGCCGCGTTTACAAAAATCGTGTATCATATTCTGAATACTTTCCTCAAATTGGGAATAATCGGTGCATGCCCGCCGAATGCGAAGGGCCTCATTGTATACCAGATTTCTTTTCATTGACGGTGGATGACAGCTGACGGCGTGCATATGCATTGGCGGAGATTCTGGTTTGCGAAAATATTTTGATTTATAAACACCTTGTTGTTTATATAATGTTAAATCCAGAAAATTGACCCGCTGTCCGAATTGGCATGTAAGTTTAAGCGGGCTACATTCCTCAAACAAGTTAAGAAATTTTTCAAGGCTTTGATCATTGTCCGGCCACACAAAGAAAACGTCATCAATATATCGACAATAGAATAACGGCTTGATGTCTGACTTTTCTATCCATAATTTCTCTATTGCACCCATATATATAATTGCCAAAGCAGGAGCTAAAGGTGTTCCCATTGCCGTTCCATGTTTTTGTATATAATACTGGCCATTAAACTCGAATACATTAGAGTTGAGAACAACTTTTGTCGATTCAACTATAAATTTGCGTTGGCTATCTGATACGCCGGAGTCTTTAAGCAAGTTAGAAATAGAATCCAAAGCTTGCGTTTGAGGTATATTTGTATAGAGACTGCTCACATCTGCAGTTACAAGAATCGCATCATGAGGCCATGATCCCTTCTCATGCTCAAACTTTCTTATGAACTCTAACGTACTGTTAATGTGAGCCGGCACGTTTTGAAGGTATGGTTTCAGCTGAGTATGTACATACCTCGATAACTTTTCACTCGGTGTACCATTGCAGCTAATTATCGGTCTTCCAACGTATGGGCGAATGGGTTTGTGTACTTTTGGCAACATGTAGAATATACCAAACCGCGCACGTTCATTTATCAGCTCATTTGCATCGGACAGAGAAATTGTTTGTCTACTTACAAAATGATGTACATGATCAGCTAGATTTTGGCATGTAACTTGAAGATAATCTTGAGTTACTGCTTGATACGTACTTTCGGATAATTGCCTTTCAGCCTCCGCAATATACTCAACACTACTCCACACTACTGGCTGAGGTCCTTTATCTGCTTTTTT